>CM060859.1:17413045-17428330 GCA_030737845.1 Acorus calamus | reverse complement strand
AACTGTACCCCACCCGTTAGGTGCCCCACCCATTCACTTTTTACATCCTGTAAGCCCACCCCTTAATATGTATCTGATTTTATACCCTGCAATATGGCTGTTTTTATTTTATTTTTTTGAGAAGTAGTAGTTCATTTATAACCAGCATAATGAGTTACAAATGAGTCAAATAAAGAGAGAATAAAAGACAAAACATAAGAGAAGAGAAGCATAAAAATTTAGAAAATTACATAATCCGACTGAGGGCCCTAGAGGGGAAACTCACGTCCGGTAGTGGTAGAGCCAAGAGAAAAAGTGGTGTCTTGCCATTACACGAGTTGTGTAATGACATGCAGACGCCCAAGCCCCCCAACCCACCCACCAATGGTCACGTTTTCACATAAATCTGACCCCCCAAGACACTATCACCCTTGCACCAACCAAATAACACCCTCAATCCTTTAGTAGGAACAGGGAATCATCCCATAAATTTTCCATATAGAAGGTCTGACCTTAGAAAATGAGAGCATTTCGAGTGCACCAAAACGCCCACATACCCATTAGAACCACAATGCGACGAAAACGACCATGAACACTATGAAAATAAGGTTGTTTTTGTTGCTCTCCCTCTCTTGTTGCTTCCTCTCTCGCTTCCCCCCGTTTGCCAACATCCATCACCGTGAACACCACCTCTTCTTTTTCATGTTAGCTTTTATCTTATAATCTAGTTGTTATATGATCAATGATGCGATAATTGCAAATTTGTGTTGTAAAACATGTTGAGTATATCAACGCTCAAAACTTTATAATTTTTCTCAACACTAAAAAATGATTGGAGTTGGGTTGAGGAAATGAGGGTTAAAACTGTACTTTTCTTCCACACACAAAAAAGGCTCATGTAGAGTCCGAAGTCTATATGGTTTGACCACAAAAGTTCCTCGTCAGAATCAATAGCACACTGCCACGTAAGAAATATAAAGAAAAAAAAAACGTTGTTACACTCGGTCTTTTTACAATCGAAAATGTAGTCATATATAACTTTTTAAAAATCTAATGAAACATATACATCGTTAGACGGTATATATACCTCGTTAGGTTTTTTCTTATATCTACTAAAAATAAGTTCATTCAACTCGAAATGAAACGATATACATTTTTTATCAAAACATATATTTAATTAGACGATATTTACTATTTAAAAAAAAATAAAAACATATGTGAAATGCATTTTGGATTATAAAAATAACTAAGTGTAACATTTTTCAAAAAAAACTTTGAATAATCACACTGTTTAGATCTTTTAAAAATAATAAATCTTATTTAATAAGGTATATAGTTTAATAAAAAAAAATATTATTCCATTACACGTTTTTTGTAAAATAATTGACGAGATATATATATATATCACTAGGTATATACATTGTTGGGCGGCTACAGAGCTATACAGACTGCCCGCGAAGAGTGCGTGCAACGACGCTCAAGAATTAAAATCGAGGGTACCATTTAAACTAATTTGCGCTGCCTACGTGGCAAGTTATCATTTGTCCATACAAGGAGATCCCATGTAGCTGACAGAGTGGATCTCATCCCGGCCGGACATGGTAGTGTGTGGACAAGAGACGTGCCAATTCCAAATCCAAATCCAAATCAACAGTTCCCAAGCTTCCATTACTACAACGAACTCAAACCTCTTCTTCCCCCTTCCCTTCCAAAAACAATGGCAACATTTCTGTCCTCACCGACGACCCTCCTCTGCTCTCGAACATCAAAACTCCACCACCCATCGAAACCCACCCCCTTCCACCGACTCACCCTCACTTGCATGGCGAAGAACACAAAGTCCACCGACGACACCACCACTAGCCCAGTCGAGCTGGCGGCGATCGCGGGCGGGCTCGTTTCGGGCCCGGTGATCTTGTGGTCGCTGTACACGCTGAAGACCACCGGGTGCGGGCTCCCACCCGGGCCGGGCGGTTCGATAGGGGCGATAGAGGGGGTGAGTTACCTGGTCGTGCTGGGGATCGTGGCGTGGTCGGCGTACACCAAGTCCAAGACCGGATCCGGGCTGCGGGCCGGGCCTTTCGGGCTGCTCGGGGCCGTGGAGGGGTTGTCGTATCTGGTGGTGTTGGGGATTGTTGTTGTGTTCGGTTTGCAGTTCTTGGAGAGGGGGTACATCCCTGGGCCGGTGCCCGACGACCAGTGCTTTGGTTGAGTCACTTTGTGTGTTGGTGTTCTTTTTAATGGCATGTTGAATATTTGATGATTTTATGAATGATGTGGAAGTAGGTCCATGATTATTTGAGTACTTCTTGTATAGAACCAGCTGATTAGCCTAAATGAAGTATATATTTTGTTTGATGGAATGTGGTTTTTTTTATGTATTATTAGCATTAAAAAAATTTAAAAGAGGATTACAAAATGGATTACACATAAAAATAGTAGACTGCAACTTACATTATTTTCTTTTTTTTTTTAAATTACCAGACATATATTTAAATGATGAAATGTGGGTAAGAAGAAATAACAGCTAAAATGGCAATGGAATATGCGTGTTTTGGAGAACTTATTTTCAGCGGTTAGTTGGCGCTTTATTACAGCCCAATTACTTACTCCGGCCCCAGTTTGGAAGAAAAAAAAAGGACATGGTTGGAAGTCCTCTCTTCTGATGAATGGGAACATATGGAAAGCCAGAAATTCAAGCATATTAAAAAAAGCAGTAGCTTGTCTTGCTCTCACTCATGCCTGGGAATGTTTAAAAGTCATCAAACAAGAACAAATTGTGCCTTTTATTGCTGCACAGGAAGACTGTATCCCGTTCAGAATAGTTATACAGAGGAATGCTGATGATGATAATATTGCACCAGTATACATTCTCACGGATGGGAATGTTGATCCATATTCAGGACATGCAGGTGCAGTTTTTGTTGTATTGAAAGATAACCCTCGACAAATTATTGGAGCAGGTTATCGGGGCTGGTTATGGGCCTCACCTCTCCGGACAGAGGCGGAGGCTATAAGAATGGCTATTCGATATGCTCGCTCTTTGGGTCTGCAGAGATTACATGAGGGATCTGATCCTCAGATTCAAGAGATTGTTGAAGAAATACAAGGTTGGGATTATCCACATGATCCTATTCGATTTTGCAAAGTCAGTAGGATAGGAGCAGTTGGCAAAATTAGCTAGAAGAAATCAGAAGTCAGCAATTACTAATGGGATGCAAGATACCCAAATTGGAAGGTTCATTGGAATATCTGCTCTGGCCTTGGCCGAGGGTATCAGACAACTTCGGTTGTCTACTGTAAGACGTAAATTATTTTGGTGATATTTTGTACTAAAAACATGCCTAAAAGGTTTTGTTACCAAAAAATAATGGCATGAATTATATCTATTGAAATTCAAAAACCTATATCATTTCTGTTTTTGTCTTTCTTCATTGCATGCAATGACAAATATAAAACATTTGCAGCACTCATCAATTTTTTAGAGCAACCAAAGTTCCATTAACATTGTTTCAACTCACCTCTCATTCAGATGGAAAAAACGACCAGATGCACATTAAAAGCAAAATCCTAACACTTCACATTTTAAAGCTCATTCTCACAACTGAGGATTGTCCACCGCTTCAGTTTTCACTGATCCATATTGTTTTAAAAGCTACTATCAACAGGCTTCTAATTAAAATCATGGGAGATGTATAGTAATTATATTAATGGCTACTTTGAAAAACAAAAGGCAATCATATATTTATCTAGGAGTTCACCCGCATACGAAAAGCACATCACACAGAAGGGGGAAAAAACAAGGGAACTTGCATGAGTGAAGTCAGGATTCTTTCTTCCAAGTTTCACCTTGCTTAGTTTTAAAATAAATACTGTCATCACATGGGATCTGCTCAAAATCATTCAACAAAATCTCTCAAGCTGATAAGTTAGTGCTAACAGCTGCTGTTGCGCTACAGAGGTGGAGAAAACCAAAGGGAAGGGTTAAACCACAAAAAAATAAATAACGGTGAAAAACAGCAAAAATTCAAAAGGGAGGGTACAAAAATTTACAGACAGTTCTTGAGACAATGTATATACACTCTGCCATGAAAACCCACCTAATCCTCAATGGTCTGGATCTCACCCATCATTATCCGGTTACTGACTACGTTAAACCCTAACACCGAGGCAGGCACCTTCTTTGCTTTCTTCCCTTTCTTCTTCCCACCTCCTTTTGCAAATGCTTCCAGTCCTGCATCAGCTTGCGATTCCCTTGCTGTTACTGCATAATCAGTATTCGGGCGTCCAACAACATCACCGGTCGCCCTACGTTCACCTCGAGCTTGGAACGCGATCTCAATTATGTCAGCTGACAACAGCTCCTTGTAATTGAGGAACTTGTCGATAAACTTATGGTCAGGGTCCAGTGGACCAAGATTCTCTTTCAAAAGCATCTCAGCTTCTGTGGTGGACTGCTTTGAACAGAACTCTAAGAAACTCATGTCTGGCAAAACCAGGTTAAGAAGAAAATAGAATGGAATCAGGGACAGAAACTGGATTTAAGCTTAAGTCCTATTTTCTTTTTTTCCATGAGCATGCCTTTCTAGAAGAATATAAAGAAAGAGAATAAATTAGATCTTGATTTAAGTGAGTATAAAGTAGAGAAGGATACCACTTGCACCAGTTAGCCTGATCGATTCACTTTCACACCATTCTCTGAAGTCCATGGCCTCTGCAAATAGAAAACAAGGTTTGAAAATTAGAGGAAATCTTAAACGATGAAAAGGAAGTCATTGATGTAAGATGAGCCTTACCAGCATATTTGGTCGTGGCATCTCTCTTCCCTTTTGATGATGATAGAGAAGCAAAAGTGGAAGAAGAGAAGGAATAGTCTATTGGTTTGCTTCCTGAAGGCTTCTGGCGAATAGTTGTAGCCCCAGGAGATCCCTTTACAGTGGGGGCTTTTGTACCCCGGCTGCTATGATTTGATAGAGATGGGTATTCAGACCTGCTTGTGAAAATAAAAGTAAACTGATTAATCTAAGGGAGAATGCGTAAAATTATGACACATTCTTCTTTCAGAAATGGCATCACATGTTTAATATAGCAATCAAACTTATAGATGTACACCCTTTCACAAAAAAGCATATCAAACAATACTCCAAATAACTCGGTGATTTTTTTAATGAAAAGTTGGTGCATGAAACCAAAGAATATCCATAAAAGAAAAGGAACACAAAAGCATTTACAATTCCCCATAATATATAATGATTACAAGAACTGTGAAAATAAAAAGGCAACCAAATTAACATGAAATTATCAAATTCTATACCTTTTGATTTTTATCATTCAAAAGGATTGATATATTTTATCCTTTCTAAAGGTATTATCAGATAAATGATGCCACCGAAAAGGGTTTCACAACTTATTGGGGTCAACTTTATGGATGCTAAGGTCACAAATGAGTCCATGAATTCAAATATCAATAAATCATCAACATTCAGAATAAGCAACCATTATAATTAATTCACACACAAGAATGCTTTGGATTCACATCATCATCAAAAAGAGGGTCATTGCTATGTTTCATATCCTTGATGCCTTCATATGTTACAGGTCTTCCCTATTTAACATTGTTCTAGCACGTGCCACATTTTTTGGAATTCAAGCTGTGAGATTTAGCCTGGGGAGATTCGAAGCAGCTGATTGACACATATTTTGGTTGTTAGGGAGCTGCGATACCTCGGGTTCCCGGTTTTTCCTCTACTACAGGAATTTGGTAGATTCCTTACCTAATGCACCTCCCAAAAAGGTTTTCTGCGTTTTGATTTATTTTATTATATTTCATTTTGATTTCATGTTACCCTTTTGGGCTACGGGTGTCAGGCTGCTTTTTTGGAGTACACCTGACACCCTTGCCCCTAGAGGTTGAAGGAATTGTCTGTGATATTTTAGACATCCCAGATTTGTACCTTTTCTCATTCCATGACTAGAAGTGGTAAAAATCCCACCTTATTTCATAAAATAATAACATTAAATAATCAGATAATAACTACAAATAATTAGACATCGTATATAATGCAACAACGGTTCAAAACATAAGGAGAAAAATTTTAAAAGGAAAATAATATGGAGGGGTCAAAAAATGGCACAACTCTATTTTGAAGGAAATTTAGGAGCTTCCATTCATAACAATTAGAAGCCCCATAACAAAAGACTCAAATAAAAGAAGAAATATAGGAAAGGGATTAAGAAGATTATCAATTAGAAAACGGGATTCCCTTTCACAATTCCAAAGGCTTCAACTCCCAAGCCATTCCACTTTTAACATCATAGTAACCCAATCTCTAAGATTCAAGGACACTACCACCCACGTGTTTTCCAAGTAGTATCTTTTTTTGTTCGAATAAACATTCATTTCGAGTGATCCATATACTCCAACACGCCTCGTGCAGAATCAACCATTGGAATTTTCCAATATTGTTTCGATCCCCTCACTTGTGCCTATTCCAGAACCAACACCACATTTCTTCAATCTCATTGAAAGAGCATCGAGATTAGAGGGTCCACCCCAATTTCTTCCGTATATTTGCACTAAAAGGACACCCAAAGAAAGGGCGGTCTCTAGATACCTCTTCCACCCTAGACAACTCACACATACTATCACCATCATGCACTTATTTCAATTGATTGACCTTAGTGAAAACCTTGTCGAGCGTGAGAAGCCACATGAAGCATCTTATGTTCAATGGTGCTCCCAAATAAGGTTGTCAAACTGGGAGGTAGATATGTCTTGGGCAGGATTTTTATTGAGCTTTCCATAAAAGGACCTCACGGAAAATCCAATTCAAGGTGACAACTTGCAAGACACTTTAGTCCTCTTCCAAGATAAGATCAACCTCTTGGAGAATGACAATGAGAGATGCCAACTCCTCCACTTTAGACAATGACACAATCCACAGGGTCCAAATGATGCATTATCTCCATACGTGAAGGAATTACAAATGAGATCATTCGTATCTAACACCAATCGATATTAATTTGAAAAAGTGATGATGAAGGAGCACCTTGAAGCTGAGCATCTTTCCAAAATCTAGTCTCAACTTCATTTCTAGGGAAGAATTGAATCTCCTTCTCAAACACCTCGGCCAAGTCAAGGATGTCCTCCACACCATGGCAAGCATCATTATAGATTGGGGATCAAAGAGAGTCCAGTGCGTCCACCCTAGTATTTCCCTCTGATGACTAATCCAAAGGGAGTCTAAATTGGCAATCAATCACCAAAGTCATTTCCTTAATAAAGCTTTGCTCATGTGGTGTAGATAAGCACGCCCATTCTACCTTCCTTCATGGCTCTACAAATAAGGCTCCATTTTGCTAAGCGTGGGCTATTATCGCTCTCCTTGGTTACATTCCATAGAATTCCTCCTCATTTTCTCCATTTTCTCAAGGATGCCACTTGGGACTTTGAAGATGGAGAAGTAGAGAGGAAGACTAGTGAGGACCATTTTTAGAAGTACAAGCCGAACCCCCCCAAACTAAGAAGCTCTAAGAAGCTCTCTTTCCATCCTTCGAGCTTCTTCTCAGACCTTGTTATAAGAGAATCTGAATCCTACTTCCAGAGACAACTTGTGTAGAGAGGGAGCCCAAGATATTTCATAGGGAAGCTGGAAGTATTGTAATTCAGCCTTGAAGCTAGTATGCAAACCTCATAATAGGAATGTTGATACCCACTAAGTTGCTTTTGGAGAAATTCACTTTAGATAGAAGACTCTTCACATTTGATACTGAATTTGAAGCCCTCCAAGTTGCTCTTCTTTTCATCGCAAAGAAGGATTGTGTCATCGGCATATTGAATGTAGGAGACACAAGAACCGCCTCCTGTGACTTCTAGCTCGTGGATCAATCCATATGCCACTCCTTTATGAATCATCCAACTTAGCACATTTGCTACAAGGATGAAAAGTTGAAACAAACAAGGATAACAGGTCGCCTTGTCAGAAGACCCCTTCCCATGTTGAAGGATACAACTTAACTAGTCAGTCTTGGACAAGAATACACAGAGTAATAGGTCTCTGCCAAGATGAAATAAATCTAAACATCTAAAGAAGGGGAAAAAAAACTATTTTGGCATTGACATGGACCAAAGTAATTGTTTTCTTTTGTCTTAATTTTATCCTTTTTATTTATTTTCCCAGTTTTACATAAAGATATTATAAATCCACCATATCACAAGCCAACAACGAATCTCTATCAAAACATTTTTTTACAAGCAAACTGGTAACACAAAAAATTCATATTTTGTCCGAGTCAAAAAAAAAAAATTCTTCTAAAAATGGGCTTGACCTCTCCTAATGGTTGACAGGAACACTAGAACCATGACTAACATATGACAAAAGATCCAACTAAGACGAGATAATTGAAGAAGTAGGATTGTAGGACACAGACAAAGTCTATTGTGCATGACTGGAGTTGACAAGAAAGAATGAAAAACACGATAGAAATATTCAAACGGTGGAAACTGATAATATCGATTAAACAAAACCAGCAACAGGGCATCAGGGATCACTCTGAACATCAACATTGAGAAAGTTTCCAGTCAAGAACTAAATTTCAATGCAATCTCCGCCAATGAACTATCATCAACTCTCTGATATTGAGAATATATACCTTCATGGGAAGATCTAGGTGTTTCCAAACAGGAAGTATTCATATGCAGCAATGGGCAGGAGTGTTCTCAAAGCAATGGGCATTGAGAATAATATCACTAAGTGACTGTTATGCAGCAATGCATCCGAGAAATAACAAGGCCATCCTATCACTAATCCTTTCCTGAAGTCAGGAGTGTTTTTTGCGGCAATTGGGATATGAATATACATCATAAAATTAGTAAAATAATTTCATTTTGGGTTTTCCTTTAAGATCGAAAAAAGTGGTTTACATTGCAATAAAGACCACTAGCTTTTTTCCCCTTTGACGATCCACCTACAAAGCACGGACATGGGATACGGCGACACGGCAACATGAACATTTTTGAAATAACAGGACATGGATACAGCTAGGACACGGCAACAAATAAATTAATATAAATATATATTGAACATCGATACAAGTTAAATGTTACAACCATACACCATCATTTCTTTCAAAATGTTTAAAATACAAAATGGCCATACTCCATACAATTTTGGGTTTTGTTAGTGTTATGTTTGAGATCTCTATGTTTGTGTTTTGTTTTCTCCCTCTTCAATTTTGGGTTGTGCTTAAATGGGTTGCACTTGGGCTGTTTTAAATGGGTTTGACAGCTGTCCGTGGCCTTCCTTTTTTTTTCTTTTTTTTTTTGAACTGTAGGACTGAAACAGGTTACACCTGTGTCCTGGGTCGTGTCCAGACCAGAATTCAGGCCCAGTGTACAGGACACGCCCAGGCCCGTGTCTAACACGTGTCGGGTGCATGTCCATGTCTGACACGGATATGGAGGCCCAATAGAAGTGTTTGTGCTTTGTAGTGGTCCACAGATGAAAAAGAAACAGCAATAACATAGGGCAATCCCATTCCAAAAGCAATGTGTTCATGTTTGTGGCATGTCACAATAGATATCTTTCCAAAAATATAAAAGAGCCTAAATACCGTGTCGTAGTAGCCAGTCTATTCACAAAACAAAATGCTACAAACAGAAAGAATGAGAAGTGACAATCTAGCACACACTGAAGAAATTTTTGAAAAAAGAATAATCAGGATTTCTCAGAATTTCTTGCTACATGACAAAACATATAAAAGAATGGAATCAATAAAATGACACCCTGAAGCAGGTCAATGTTCTTACAGATCAGGTGATAATTTGCTATTTATAAAACTCTGATTTACAGTGCATTCACTGGGTTTATGATCTATTGCACACAATATTAGAATATAAAGGAAATGACATCCATCTTTAAAACATTGAGAGGCACAAATCACATATGCAGTCCAATGACTTGTAGGCCTAGAATGAGATAAGAACAGCATCATTCAGAATTCAAAAATAAATAGTATACAAAAAGCAATATAGCAATATTGGAGAACTGTCATAGAATTGAACAAGTGATGATAGCAATACTTCACTATAATTGAAAGATAAAAGCACCCAGTATAAATATGCCACGTGCATTGGCTATATAATTTCATTCATGGATATTTACTATGTATGTAAACAAAATGTACAGACAACAAATCATTAATAGCAGTACCATACAGAAAATTTATGACATGAAACAAGACATTCCAGGAACATAGAGGTAAAAAAAACATGTCAAATAAGAGATAAAGAGTAATTCATTTGTTGTAAAAATGATGAAAAGGCAAAGCTTTGAAAATCATCCAAAGAAACATACTGTTTTGTATCTTGCTTCGCCTGATCTAAAGGGCCCCAGAACAGATCATCTTCTGTCTTATTTTTTGACTGGGTAGAAGCAGCGGAACTAATTTGGACAGGAGATGCAACTTTTGATGGAGATGATCCGTGTAACTGCCACGAAGAACTACTCGTACGAGTGATTCGAGTTGCCTGGGGTTTAGTAGAAGTTGGAATCGATACTTGGAGTGGTGCAGATGGAGCTCTCTTCTCTTGTTCCTTCAAAATATCCCTTAATGACGTCTGTTTATTCAGTTTTGCAGAGTCTGTAGACCATGCTGGAGCAGGCACAGAGCTTGGTTGCTCCCCCTTCCAAAATACAAAGTCCGCCAGAGATGGACCTGATGGTGCTGCTGGCAAATTGTCATTCTCCTGCTGCATTTGACGAGAGTTTTTACCTTTCTCAATATGAACAGGAGAAGAGGAAATTTCAGTTGAAGCAACTGGAGCTGCGGTTTTACCAGCAGCGGCCTTCGCTTTTGCTGCCTTTTTACGGGTTTTTTTAGTGTCTTTAGCTTCAACAAAATCATCCTCACCCACAGACACAGGATCCACCTGGGTGACTGCTGGAGGTTGTGAAGACAAAAGACCTCCTTTGTCACTAACAGAAGGAACATCTAGAATGCTTTCATTTGACTTTGATAGAACTTCCTCTGCCAACAGATCATGCAACTGACTCTTTTTGCTCTTCGAAGATGTAATACTTTCAGAATTGCTAGAAACCAATTGCAGATCACTAGCTTCTTGATGGACATCTTTGTTAGACTTAAGCTCTGAATTGGCAACCACACCAACCCAAGGGATTGTTCCTGAAGAACGTGAAACATTTGGCGTGACAACCTCAGGAACCACCATGGCCGTCTGCGCCCTTTGCTGCTCCTCTTGTTGAATTTCAAGGAGTGACTTTGGCTTCAGGCCAGGAGCAGGTTTCCAAGCTCGATGACCTGAAGGTGTTTGAGCATTAAGAAGTGATGCAGATTCGATTTCTCTCACCTCAGCCTTGTCTGCACCAGTTTCAACTTTGCTAGGTGAAGTACTCCTGGACAGGTGAGGCTGTACTTGATGAGAAACTTGGGCTGGAGCAGAGGAATGAGAAACTCCTGTTCCCAAATGAGAAGTTCCATGAGGTGTTTCATATGTTTTGACTGGAGTCTCAAATTTCAAACCCCCAGTGGCTCTACCCTCTATTTCAATGTCTTGCTTGCCAGCATTTGATCTCCCTTGCCCCCATCAATTACTGGTTGTGCCTTCAAGTTTTTCTGCTTTCTGGACTTCTTCTCTGAAGCTTTCTTTGCCTCCCGTCCTTCCACATTTTTCACTTCTTTTACTGCAGGAGAGTCTACGTTTATTTCTCCTCTCTGCATTTGTGATTCCTCAAGAATACTTCCAAAAGAACTATCCATCTCAACTTGACCAGAAATAGTTGAGTCAATCTTTCCTGACCTATCCAAAGAAACCACTGTGTCCTCCTTGGGAGATGTAAAACTCTCCAATGGTGTAGGAACAACCAAAACACCAGCTTTTTTATCAAGAGAAAGACCCTCCTGCACTACAGCTGCAGCGCTTTCCGAGTCTACAGTATGCTTGTTAAGATCAAAGGAGACCTCTTGCAAAGGCTTCTCTGTCACTTCTGATGCTGGTATAGACAATGATTCAGTCGACTGAATGATCTCGACCTGTTGAAGGGGAGGAGTAGCTCCCCAATTTTTAGGCTGAGAAGCATTTTCAAAAATCTGATGAGGTAACTGCAGGGAAGAGGATCTAGGACCACCAGCCTCATGAGGAACTTGGGAAAGCAAAGTTGAGAAGTTGGGCATCTGTCCATCTTGTATATGAGGGATTGATGTTTGTGGATTAAGAGGGATTGATGTTTGTGGATTAAGAGGGATTGATGTCTGTGGATTAAGCTGAAATTGCTCAAATGATTGCCGAATCCCCAGATGGTCCAAAATTCCTGCCGGCATAGCAGTCTGTGGGTTCCCAAAGGATGGCTGGACAAAATGTTGCTGAGACTGATGCTCTGATAGAACCTGTGAGAGCAACTGTTGACGCTGCTGCTGCAGCATAAGCTGCTGCCTCTCCTGCTGCTGCTGCTCTAGCCAACGAAGCTTATCAAAGAGCGATGGTTGGGATTGGGCAGGTGACAGTGATTGCGACTGGAGTTGGGATAACAGATACTGTTGCTGCAAGATTTTTAAAGATTGCACATCTTGAGGAATTCCTGAAAGAAATTTCTCTGATGGTGCCATGTTAGATGGATGATCAGCAGTCTGTGTAATTATATGAGATGAGTAGGATTCTGCATTTGCATTGACTGGTGTTGTATTCCGAACCCCGCTTGGGAAGCAAAATGTGAATTCTGATGGATGTCGGCTTTATCTTGAAGGATGTCCACACTTCCATGAACACTGTTGTTCGATCGAACATCAGGAATATTGGGCCAACCAGTAGCACCATTATTAACAACTGATGCTGGAGGCTTGTCCATGGCAGCTTGTAGGATAGACAGCAAGTCAACATGCTGCTGAGGTTGTGGAATTAGATGAGAACTGTCTGTCACTGGTGGCATCAGCTTTGAATGCTGGGTAGGATTACTTGGGAGAAGTTGTGAAAGATTATTTGGGAGAAGTTGTGAAGTATTATGTGGGAGAAGCTGTGAAGGATTATTTGGGAGAGGCTGCAAAGGATTGTTTGGAAGAAGCTTTGTTTTTGACACCATGGATGCTGCATCATTCCCTGGCCAATATTGAAGAGGATTCGACAGAGACCTCTGCCGCTCCAATGACATTTTTTGTGCCAAGAGGTAGTTTAAGTCATTACCACTTTCTGCACCCATGGAGGGCAAGCCACCTCCACCAATCCCAGAGTATCCTTGCATACCTGCAAACAAAATAAACAATTCATGCATGTTACAACATAAGTGATAAACTGACATACAAGAACAAAAGCTTAATTCAGATATATAACAATCAATTTCACATATTTACCAGTATGCCCAATATTTAATTACTAACAGTTTTTTTTATTTATTGATGAAATACCAACCTTCCGACATATACAATTTTTCCAGTGGTGGGCTGCTAATTTGTCCAGACATCAAGGACTCCAGGAACCTATTCTCTGTTTCAGTTGCATTCAAGTGTCTGCTCCTCTGATCATTCTTCATAAGATCCACTTCACCCAAGCCAGCATAGGTGGCTCCAACATCGCCAATTTGTGCCCTGCTAGTTACCTCCAGAGCCTCATTCTGCTTTGGATTATTAAAACCTGGGGGAGGCCTTGCTTTCATTCGCAAGTGAGGCATGGCATCCCCAAGCTGTGAAAAAGGCCTATCGGGCGGAGCACTTGCCACACGAACTTGCAAGTCTATACCAAAGTAGCCAGCCTCAAACCACCCAATCAGGTCACTGCCAGAGAATGGACCTTGGACTTTACCCTGTGGGTCCTTGTAATAATACGATAAATCCTCTGGTGAAGATTGTGGCTGGAAATTACTCAGAGCTTCCCCTTCTTGGTCCAAGATTTCAGATGATCGCCTAGTAATATCTGAGTCTGCCCGCCTATCTGATCGAAGACTTCCTTCATTCTGCCAGTTAACTTCATCATTGTAGTAAGACGACGGAAAAACAGATTCTGTCTTCTTGTCCATTTCCTGGTCTTTCTGTGAGTGGGACCAGCCAATAACAGAAGATCTTGACCTAACTTCAGGAGGAAGATCTTTCCAATCATGCAGTGAACGCTGTTCATCAACAGATTGAGATCTCCACATGCTCGCTTCTTTGGGTACCATCTCGTCAACCTTATAATGGACACTGCCTTCTGCATTCAAAACCACGAAAAATAAGTATCCACAAAATCATCATGAACTGCCAATTTTGCGGCTTTCAGCAACAAATTGCAGGATAATGTGTTCTGAAACCACAGCTAAAATTGAAGTTGCCAGTTGTGCTAGCACTGAAAATCCAAAATCCATACCATTTTACCATTCTTTCAGATAATACTTCCATAGCTGTCTTATACAAACAATAAGATAAGAATATCAAACATATGATGGCCAAGAAGAAGAATTTGGTGAGGCATGTTGCCAGGAATTGCAACTAGATTCCGCTACAATGATTAGCAGAAAAAAAATATTTAGGACGTGAAACTATCAGATGCCTATCAAGTGCGACGATTTGATGGTGGTTCATACTAGTCCCAACACTTCCAACCATCTGCCAATTTAAATTTCAGAATTTCCCTACAGTTATGGGGTTGGCAGTAGTGACCATTTATGGTTTTCTTTGGACAAATTTCTGCATCTTCCACTCATCACTAAGGGGGGGAAATCAAAAATGCAGAAACAATAGTCAAGGGCATTGCAAATAGCACTATATAAAATGGAGAAAACAAGTTTATTCTGTCATGAGACCAATCAGATGTCTATAAGATCAGACAACATCTTGGCTATTCATAACTCAACAACGTAGCTGACAAGGTAACGCCACAACCAAGAGGTTACCCATGAAGAACAAGGGGCTCAAAACCATTTTTATATAGCAAAAAAGCTACTATCTGGTCCTCATAAATAAAAAAAATTATGGAAGATAAAATGGGGAGGACTGCCAAAGAAAGTAGTTATTTATATTCTACAAATTAATCATTCTAGGATTTAAAGATAGAAATTATAGTTGACTTGGCAGCAATAATATCAAAGGCCATGAAGTAGATTTTAGAACTCTAATGAGAAAACAGCAATAACCACCCATGTAACATGGGTACCCCACATCAGGAATTGGGGCTGTGTCCCACACTCCATGTGAATGTCATGTCCAATAGCTGAACATATCTAATATATTTTAGTATTACACATTCTGAAATTTATATGTGATGTAAAGCATAGGAATTTAAGGGCGGGCCTGCTAGAAAACAATCAGAAAAAAGCACAAAAT
>CM060859.1:17362346-17403045 GCA_030737845.1 Acorus calamus | reverse complement strand
GAATTTACAAGGATTTTTACAGGGTAATAATAATTAAAAAGTTCTAAACTATATGATTTGAAATAGGACTAGAATATATGGTTTATGCATGTGAATTGATAAATTGATGCAAGATAAATTGATGCAAGAGTCAAAGGAAGAGTAAAAGGAAGTTTGTGTCTTTGGACATTGGAGCTCATGCATCAGATGTTTCGGATGTCACTAGACCATTTGATGCATTTTCATGGATGCTCTCGATTGTTTTTTATTCTGTTAATCTCGTCACTCGTATTTGTATTTCTGTGTTTTGATGGTTTGTGTCTGCTAATTGGGAACATAGGTTCGTGATCGAGCAACACTTTATCTCAACACACTAGGAGCGGATGGTTTTGTTGGTGAAACTGAAAAAGATGTTAAGGAATTCCTTTTTGACTCATTGGATGTGCCACTAGTCAACCTGCAGACAAGTTTGCAGAACTATGTAGGTTTGATTTTTTTTTTGTTGTTTTTTTAATTGTGAGTTGGTAATTTTTCTCAGTCATGATTTTTGAACTTTATACAGGAGCCATCCGAGGAGCCTTTTGATATTTCTTCTGTACCAAGAGAGGTCAAAACACAGCCACTTGCTGAGAAAAAGGCCACGGGTAAAAAGCCAGCTGGGTTAGGGGCACCTCCTAGTGGTCCTCCGTCCACTGTTGATGCATATGAGAAGTTGTTATCTTCAATTTCTGAGTTCTCTAGCTTTGGAAAGCTTTTCAAGGTTATGAAATAAAGTGTTTTTTCAAATACAATGCATGCTTTGGCATCTCCATCGTACCTTAAATATGGAACTTATGTATATTCTTTTTCCCTGTCCATTCTCAGTCCTCTGCACCTGTAGAGCTGACGGAGGCTGAAACTGAGTATGCGGTCAACGTTGTCAAACATATCTATGATGGGCATGTTGTATTCCAGTACAACTGTACAAACACTATTCCGACCCAGCTTCTTGAAAATGTAAGTGTTGTTTGATTAGTCAACATTGTGCAGATGTTTTTTCTATTAGATTTGAGATTTTTTATGCTATATGTTGTTTTCAGGTCACTGTTTTTGTCGATTCTTCCGAGGCAGAGGAATTTGAAGAAGTTGTATCCAAACCCTTGAGAACACTGCCTTATGATTCGCCAGGCCAAACTTTTGTGGCCTTTGGAAAACCAGAAGGTGTTCCTGCTGTTGGGAAGTTCTCAAATGTACTGAAGTTCATTGTAAAAGAAGTATGTTACCTGCCCCACTGGTTTGGCATTCATTTTATTCCTTTGCATGCCCCGAGTTCTTTGGAAATTCCAGCCAAACCTTCATAGTTAAATGCCTTAGCTTTTTTGTAGAGATGACCTCAATATGTTGGTCAAGGTACTTCTTTCTTTGTCTTTGAATCATGACTTCGTTTCACTTTGATTATATAGTGGCCATGCGCATTTCCTTGGTGTCTCTGGCCCTTTGAGGATTTTCCCACCTAGAATCACTTGTAGTAGCTAGCCTGGAGACTTAATATACCATGCGGTGCACATTATAGTTGGTGTCCATGATATAAACATGTGATCACGTGTTGTCTTAATGTCTTAGGTGGATTCTTCCGGTGAGGCAGATGATGATGGTGTTGAAGATGAGTATCAGCTAGAGGATCTTGAGGTTGTTCCAGCAGATTACATGCTGAAGGTGGGAGTAGCAAACTTCAGAAATGCTTGGGAAAGCATGGGTGATGATTGTGAGCGGGTGGATGAATATGGTCTAGGTGTACGAGAGAGCCTGGCGGAGGCTGTGAGTGCTGTTATCAACATATTAGGCATGCAGCCCTGCGAGGTAAGGCCACGAACGATGTTTACATGGATGCTTGCCTTTTCATGGCCATTAATTGTTTGCTCTTGCAGAAACTTATACCTTCTGTAGCCAAATTACATGAATTATTCGTATATTGTGTGTGTGCATTTTCCAATACCTTGAACATCATCTCTGCAAGAGAGATTTCAGACATTTTTACAAGGCCTCCATATGATGATATAAAGCTTTTGTTTTTCCTTCATTTGTTACTGTTTATTCTAATCAGACTACAATGTCTGATATTTCATCTATTTCTTTATATTTTTATTGAGGAGTTTTCTTTTCTTTTTTAAAAATTGAAACTGTTGTTCCATGCTTTGTTTTATAAACCTAGGAGCATGCAGTTTACTTGGAGCGGAACAGCTCCCATCATTTTCTTGAGCAAAACAGTTCCTTTTCAATGATACCCGAAAAACCATCTTCCATTACCATCTTTCATTCTCTGAACAGCTTCAAAATCTGATTTCCAAAAAATGCTATCTTATAATCGTACACTGCAATGAATGCATCTTTGTGTCTTTTATCCTTTATCTCGGACTGGTTTTCCACTGTTGGCAGGGAACTGAGAATGTGCCGAACAACTCAAGGTCGCACAATTGCCTGTTGTCGGGAGTGTTCATAGGCAACATCAGAGTCCTTGTCAGATTGGCATTTGGAATTGATGGTAGACAAGTTGCAATGAAGCTCTCCGTCAGGTCTGAAGATCAATCCATCAGTGACGCCATCCATGATATCGTCGCCAATGGCTAATTATTATTATTATCATGTGATTTGATACCGAGATTCAAGGATGAGTTGAGTTCCGCCTTTTTTGTTCGAGTGATTCAGATTTCCTTATTGGGCCCTATGTGTTAAAATGAATCCGTGTCAGTAAATTTCAGTTGATTCATTTTGTTTTAGTTTCATTTACGCATCGAACCTTCTTCATCTCAGTGAGAATTAAAGGATTGATATGTATTTCTAAAAGAATATTATATGCAGGACTGAAAATGTATTGTAATTTTAATTACTTGCCCTACCATCAACTTGTATTGATTCACTGTGCTACAATATCTAGCCTTATTAGGTAAATATTTACAGTGCTGGTATTCATGCTAAAGTTTATGGAATGCATGCTTCTTTCACCTCACTCATCCATTTATGCACCCTTTTACATGATGCATAGAATTGACGATGATTGGATCAATCAATCGGTCATTGGAACAGGCGATGCCATGGAAGTGGGTTCTTGGTTCCATTTGGTCTCATGTCGAGGTCACACCCTAGTCCCTAGTATTGATTGAAAATGGGTTTGAGCAGTGTGTGTAGATTTTATTTTTGCAGAATATATTTTAAGTCTTAACTCAGAAATTGAAAATAGTTTGTATAAAAATATGGTTTCCTGGACGGCTATTTTTAAAAACGATTTTAGTGAAAAACTGTTTTTAAAAACCCATTTTTAAAGTGCAAGCCAAAAAATAACATGTTTGTCCCTGAATATCGAGGAAATCACGAAAATATCTTGATTGGATCAAGCACCAAAGAGGATGAAGTAGGATGGTGAAGATGCGAATCCCATTATGAATTTGAACTGTCTTGACACTGGTGTGGTGTTTATTACATGAACTCAACAGTTAGATGTTAGTTATGTTATTAACAGATTTCATACTGTTGTCACCAATAATTTACCTTCAACTGATTCATATATGATTACTCATGTGGGTCTTCAAACGGGGGATATCCAATTCGTCCGAATACCGTTTGCTTAATTGTCCTGTCCTCATATTATTCTCAAATGAGACTCTTCCTCGGTCGTCTTGACGTAAGGAGAACTATGCCGAGCCAAAAAATTATTTAGACATCCCGGGAGTCTTATACTCATTCAGATTCGTCTCAGGTATGAACAATGGGCACCGATATCCGCACCCCGAGTTACAAGAAATCCATCTTTTTTTTTTAAAAAAAATTATACTGTAGCAGTAAACGGAAATCCACCCCGAGGTCGGCATTCTCTCTGGCGACGATGGTGAATGATGGTCGCCAGATGTTCTGGCGAGTGTACCAACTCAGGTCGGCATTCCCTTTAGCGACGGTGTTGAAGTGTGGTCGCTCGAATGCCAGACGAGCTAAAGTAAGAGAGAATAAATCTATATTTTTACAAGCTTCAAACCACACGATAAATTTCACATTAAAATACATAGAACAGACAATCTTGATAACATTTATAACACATCAAAATACGATGTTAGCATTCCATAATGAATCATTTATATAACTACACTATAAAATACATGTTTAAATTATTTTTATATTTTTTTTTATTTTTTTTTAAAAGGAGTAATTGTTTTTACTGAATATGTTATTTATTTTTATATATGAAAAAAGCACATGAATGATTGTGAAATTTGAACATGTATTTTTATTGTGTAGTCACATGAATGGTTGGTTATGGAATGCGAACGTCATATTTTGATGTGTTTAAAATGCTGCTATGACTGTCTGTTATATGTGTTTAAATGTGAAATTTGTCTATTTAGTTTGAAACTTGTAAAAATATAAATTTATTCTCTTACTTTAGCTCACCGGGCCTTCGAGCGACCACGTTTCAACACCGTCGCCAGAGGGAATGCCAACCTGAGTTGGTACACTCACCGAAACCTCTGACGATCATCATTCACCATCGTCGCCAGAGGGAATGTCGACCTCGCGATGGGTTTCGTTTACTGCTACAGTACAATTTTTTTTCTTTAAAAAGGTGATTCCCATGAACAATAATCACTTTTTTTTTTTAATCAAGGACACATGTCGTTCGTCTATGAAGGGTAAAATTTTTCCCTCTGGATCTATTATTCATACTTAAGCTAAATCTTTCGTGTCAAAATATGGGGGCCGATTACCTGCGGCGAACGGCAGGTGCGGCGTCGATCGTGGGTCGTCGATCACGGGTCCATCGCATCGGACGGTCGGGTGCGATTCACGTCGACCGTTGGATGCGATGGATCCGCGATCGAACGGTCCACGTCGTCGCCGCAATTGCCGCACGCCGCACCTAATCGCCCCCGGTCAAAATATATACTATATATTGGATGATATTGTGTGTACTGAATCTGACGATCATTGATGTGCCAACTAGGGGCATCAACACTCTCATTCAAATGTCCTGTTTGGTTTTGTTGGAGTGGTTGAGGCCTTGAGGGCACCCCTCCCCATATGGGGGAGGCCTGGTTTCAAGCCTTCATCATGGTCGTGGAAAATGTGGAAAAAAAGGCCTTTGGACTTGTTTGACGGGCTTTAGTCCCTGTCCTTCCAGTTTGTGGTGACTAGACCTAATGTTTGTACTTCGACGATCTGCTTCACCTTCACTGACTTGACCATTCATGATTCACCAATGGCTCTTTCAATATCACGAGACCAAGCTTCCCAACGCACGATCGGTGGGACGAGATAACGCAGCGCGTGTTTTCAGATCTCCGTCAAATGCTCTCCTGCCTCTTCAACCGCCTATACTCATCATCCCCACCACCCACCACCAAGACTCCCTCACCACCACCATCGCCAACCTCGTCACCACCCACCGAGACCCCAACCTCCTAACCCAAACCCTCCAAACCCACCAACCCCCAATCCCCTGGTCCCCCTCCCTCGTCCATTCCCTCTCCTCCTCCTTCCACCACGCCCTCGACATCTCCGCCCGCCTCCGCGACTTCTCCGCCGCGTGGTCCCTCCTCTCCCGCATGCGCCGCCTCGGCCTCCCCCTCTCCGACCGCACCTTCTCCATCCTCGCCGAGCGCTACGTCTCCGCCGGGAAGCCCCTTCGCGCCGTCCGCGCCCTCCTCAACATGGACCGCACCTTCGGCCGAACCCCCACCGTCCGATCCCTGAATTCTCTCCTCGACGCGCTCTGCAAGTCCGGCCGGGTCGAGCTGGCGCACCGCGTGTTTAGGGACCTGAAGCGGAGGTTCGGCGCGGACGCCGTCAGCTACAACATCATCGCCAACGGCTGGTGCTCGGTCAAGAAGACGCCGAGGGCGGTCGCGGTGTTGAAGGAGATGGTGGAGGCGGGGTTCGCGCCGACCGCGTCGACGTACAATGTGTTGCTGAAGGGGTACTTCAAGGCCGGGCAGGTCAGGGAGGGGTGGGAGTTCTTCGCGGAGATGCGGCGGAGGAAGGTCTGCGACGTCGTGGCCTACACGACTGTGATCCACGGCGTCGGCCTCGCCGGGGACGTCGCGCGCGCGGGGCGCGTGTTCCGCGACATGGTGCGCGAGGGCTGCGAGCCCTCCGTCGCGACGTACAATGCGATGATTCAGGTTCTCTGCAGGAAGGACTGCGTCGAAGATGCGTTCTTCTTGTTCGATGAAATGGTGAGTAGAGGTTGCTCGCCGAATGCCACGACGTTTAAATCGAGCTTCGTCCTTCTCGCTTCGCTCACGCTACACTCGACCGATCGCCTCAGCTCTGTGCATTGATCGGACGGTTGTGTCACTGCAGAGAACTTGATCGGGCTGAGGGGATTGTGGGGCGGATGGTGTTGGAAGGGTGCGAGCCAGAGACGCAGACGTATAACGTGTTGATACGGCATTTTTGTGCTGTTGGGGAGTTCGAGCGGGCGATGGGGTTGTTTGAGAGGATGGGTTGCACTTGTGCGCCGAATGTGGATACGTATAACGTTTTGATAAATAGGTTGTTCGGGACAGGGAAGTCAGGGAACATGGTGATGGCGGGGAGGCTGTTGGTGGAGATGGTGGAGAGGGGTCATGCGCCGAGCAGGGTCATGTTTCGGCGTGTGCTGCTGCTGATGACGGGGAACCAGGGGCTCGCGAAGCAGATCTTGAGCACGCAGAGCGTGTGCAGACGACTGACTTGCACGATTCGGCTGTGAAGGTTTTAGAGTGATGAGGTAAATAAGTTTTTTCTGGAAAAAAAAGTATTTGTCTGCCATTATGTGGATGCTGTAAAGTGATTTCATAGTTTATTTATTTACAAGATGCTGTAGGCTTCATATCGATTTTGGTACAGGGGTGGCACGCTTTGAGAAGTTATGTAACTCACAATGTACAAGAAATATTTCCTATTTGCTTCAATTCTAAGAAATTTTATGTGAACTTTAATAAAATGACATGATCTAAATATCTACAAATATAATGTGATTCACTTATGTATTGAATGTTAAATTATTATTATACCAAGATCAAATGTTTAGAACGTAAGTGAGTCATATTGGATGAGAAACTTTGATTAGCTCAAGTGTACTAAATCGCAAAACGTGGGAAGATACATAAAGGCGTGTCTGATAGACCAAAATATTGACCTGAAAATATGGAGGCATGCACCTGGTTGTGTGATTGATAAGTGCCATTTGAAGTATAAGTAAGTATTTAGAAGGCAAATATGGGGCTACTAGAACAACACAATAAATATTGGGCTATCTATATTGCATGTCAAAAGCTTTTCAGAAAATGCAAGTCATTTGTGTCAGAAATCTGAATGTTAAGGTTGATATGTGGGAACTGGGAAGTGAGCATATAGGATTAGAAATAAGTGTGTAAATGGAAACCTTATATATAAATTCTATAATGTCAATGTAAAAAATCATTAGGTGGTGATGCAGATCGGGTCCTTATATTTATTTTGATTTTATTTTATTTATCTTTAAGTTATAGATCTGGAGAGGCTGTTTGAAAAGGATGTTTGCGCTATTAGAGTGGTTAGTTTGTTAGGATTTTATTGGGTTGCTGGAGTGGTTCATTTACAGGGTTAGTAATTGTGTTGCTAAAAGAGTGTGTGTGTGTGTGTGTGTGTTTTAAGAGAAGGTAGACTGGCTACCACGATTCATTAAATGAGGAAGCAAGTCAATTATTACAATATAAAAAATCCCTTGACTGGGCAGTAAACGAAAAAACTACCACCCAATCATAGGACCTAGCAGTCAGGAATACAATCACTCCTCTATTATAAGAACACCCTCTACAAACTCCACACTTGATGCTCCCGCAATACATAACCCTCCCCTTGTTCACAATGAGACTTTGAATTAGAATTGCAATTTCCTGGAAATTGAATGAAATTGGAATTTCTGTAGTTTGGTTAGATGCTCCAATAACTCAAATTGGAATGTACATTCTTTTTTTTTTTCTTTTTTGAAAATTGTAGGCATCCTACCCCAGTTATATTAAAGAGATGCGAATGTCTAATTAAAAAAAAAAATTTGATGTCTAGGACACAGTAGAAAAGACATCTGCTAACACACTAAACCCTACATGTAGAAGGGACGTCCACATTCAAAATTAGTTTATTTAATAAATTTGTATAATACTGCAAAGTATATGAAATATATATATTCTTTGTTCCATCAGTTTCCCTCAATGTCGATTGGTGGTGTATAGGTCACCGTACATCTTGAGTATGCTTGAATGATTTTCCATTTTCCTCTGTTGTTTTGGTGATGCAAAGTAAACAGCTAAGTCTTGCATACAGGACTACCTAGCAATTGATGCATTGCCTTCTAGGCAATTTCTTGAAACCGAGGACCGGCTTGTAAGTATTCTTAGATACATAGCAAGTTCAGGAATGTCAATAAGTTTGACTTCAGCAGCTTGTTTGCCACCTTACTTGTTTTGAATTTACAAGGATTTTTACCGTGTAATAATAATTAAAATGTTCTAAACTATATGATTCGAAATAGGACTAGAAGATATGGTGTATGCATGTGAATTGATAAATTGATGCAAGAGACAAAGGAAGTTAGTGTCTTTGGACATTGGAGCTCATGCTTCAGATATTTCAGATGTCACTAGACCAATTGATGCATTTTCATGGATGCTCTTCCTTTTTTTTTCTTTTTTTGATTGGTAATTGGGAATTTTTGTATTGCTGTAATTTAACAAAAAATTACAAGATTTCTTGAAGTCAATCACAAAAAGATCAACAATAAAGGAGCAGAAACACTACCAAGCTAATTCTCCGAAGATGCGACATGCAAACCATTTAAAACTTTGGAAACTTAAGCTTTCCTCAAATACTTCGTTCCATCATTATCACTCGCATTTGTTTATTATTCTGTTAATCTAGTCACTCGTATTTGTATTTCCGTTTCCTGATAGTTTGTGTCTGCTAACTGGGAACATAGGATCGTGATCGAGCAACACTACGCACTAGGAGCGGATGGTTTTGTTGGTGAGACTGAAAAGATCTTAAAAGAGTTCCTTTTTGGCTCATTGGATGTGCCACTAGTCAACCTGTAGACAAATTTGCAGAACTATGTAGGGTTTTTTTTTTTTTTTTGGTCTTTTAATTGGGAATTGGTAAATTTTCATTTATGATTTTTGAACTTGTATACAGGAGCCATCCGAGGAACCTTTTGATATTTCTTCTGTACCAAGAGAGGTTAAAACCTCTTACTGAGAAAAAGGCCACGGCAAAAGGCCAGCTGGGTTAGGGGCACCGCCTAGTGGTTCTCCGTCCACTGTTGAATGTTGATGCATATGAGAAGTTGTTATCTTCAATTTCTGAGTTCTCTAGCTTTGGAAAGCTTTTCAAGGTTATGAAACAATGTCTTTCAAATATTTACAATGCATGCTTTGGCATCTCCATCGTACCTTATATATGGAACTTATGTATACTCTTTTTCCTTGTCCATTCTCAGTCCTCTGCACCTGAAGAGCTGACGGAGGATGAAACTGAGTATGCGGTCAATATTGTACAAACACTAATCCGACACAGTTTCTTGAAAATGTAAATATTGCAAGCCAAGGGATTGCATTTGCACTCACCAAAACCCACACTTCATCGCTCCCACCAACCCTTCTTCAGAGGTTTCCGACCGTTGGCGTTCCTTGGTGGGATCTAGGTTTCCGACCGGATGGCGGCCGCGGCGACAGCGTCGGGCTCTCTGCAGGGCCCTGCTGAAAAGTCTCCCTCCCCTTCTGCGTTGAATCCTCTTGGCACAATGAAAACCCCTCCCCCCAAGGGAGGAACTATTGATAGCATATTCCAGGTATTCAATAAAAAATCCAAAAGCATTGAAATCCTCATCCCTGGCCCAGTTGTTTCCCCCAATACGACATCCCCTGTTGTTCCACCCACTACCATCCAACCTTCAACCACACCACAGCCTGCACTCACCATTTCACCTACACCACAACCAACACATTCGAAACCCTTCCCCTCCCAACCCTCCTTTTCCCTACAAACTCAAAACCCACCCCTACCCACTTCAAAAATTGGCCCATCCCCAACCTCTGATCCCTACCCTGCACTTCCTGCCAAAGGGGGCTTTGTCAGAGGTTCCACCCAGGCTAAACCCCAACGAAAGCCAGCCTCTGTCCCACCTGCTTCATCTGCGCAGCAAATCCGGAGCTGGGGGTCACTGTTCCAAAGAGAGAGTCAAGTGCCATCCTTTGGCTCTCTGAGATTCATTGCTCCTACCATTGAAGGTACACACTCTGTGGCGTCTCTTTTGCCGGAGGCTTATGCAAAAAATGTCCAGCGATGGGATCATGGGATCAAGCAGTCGTTGGTTATATCATTGGTAAAATCCCTATTTACACTCCTTTCTTGCAATTTTTGAAAAAATTATGGAATCCAAAAGGAGAGCTCCAGCTCCTCTTTCATGGTAATGGCTTCTTTACTGTAAAGTTTTCCTTGGCTGAGGATGTCACCAAAGTTATTGAAGGGGGTCCATGGACAATGGACCATCGTCCCTTCATTCTTCGTAAATGGTCCCCTGATGTGAGAATGGAGCAAGAACGACCAAGTTCCATGCCAATTTGGGTTAGATTACCTAATCTCCCACTTCACCTTTGGGAGGAGGATTGTCTTAGCCGCATAGGAAGCATCATCGGAGTCCCCCTTTATGCTGACACAGCCACCCTCAAATGCACAAGAGCTTCTTATGCCCGAATTTGTGTAGAGGTTGAGGCTTCCAAAGTCCTACCAGATTCCATCCTTGTTGATATCCTTCCAGGAGTCCGAGAAACATTCAAGGTTGACTATGACTGGAAACCTATTGCATGCAAATTTTGCCAGACTTTTGGGCATGATGAAGCGTGTTGCATCATGAAGCCTTCTGAAATGAAAGCCATAAATGCAAAGGGAGACAAAGAAGCTACAAAGGCTCCTCTGGTCAAAGGAAAAGAAAAGGTCACGGCGCAATGGCAGGAGGTTAACAAATCAACAAAAACAAACAAAGGAAAGATCCTAGTGGATGCGATGAAAACAAAGCAGCCTTTGCAAGGAACTAACTCACACAACAAATTTTCCCCTCTTCAAGAAGAAACTATGGTAGATGAGACTAGCATGGTTGCAGGGGAGACTAGCTCGGTGGATGTGATTGGAACAGTGACAGTGGAGCAGATAGAAAAACACAAAACAGTTGATGCAAACCAAGGTCAGCAAAGGCAAGAAAATGAAAATCAGAAGAAACTGCCAGTACCTTCAGCCCCAGACACATGTAATACAGATCTAGATCACCAGAATAAGAAACATGATACACAGGAGGTTCAGTCTTTTGGGGAGCCTCAAGTTGCTACTGATCTATTAGGGAAACTAAGTGACTATGCCTCCGGGGTAGTAGGATCCTTGATTTCTGACCCTTGTCAGAACTCAAAGGAACCATCCTTTGTTATCGATCCATCTCCACCTAGTATAGAACCCTCTAACGGACCTGCTCCTAGTACAGAGGATCTGAAGACTGAGGTGAGGAAGCTAGCTGGCAATAAAAAAGCCAAACCATCGGCCTCTTCAATGAAATCTGGAGCTGGTTCCAAAAAAGGAAAGGCTCACAAAAACCAACCAATTAAGGATTTCTTTAAGGATCTTGAGAAAGAAAAAATAGCATCGATAGGAAATGAAAAAGTGGACGATACCCTGCATCCCTCCTCTAAGGGTCCAGGGAAGGCCTCATCCTAATTTACCCATCTTCCCTCCCACCCCTACACTATTTTTATGGAGAGCATTTTTTGGAATGTTCGGGGTTCAAATGGAGCAGACAAACATCTGGAATTAAGCAGATTCTTCAAGGAGCAAAAACCTACCTTTGCAAGCTTGCTGGAAACAAAACTTGATGCTGCTGGTCTTGAAGTGATGCAAAGGAAACTATCACATATTGACACTTCTTTTCTCTCCTCTGGTGGAAGATTATGTATCCTGTGGAATAGTGGTTTAGTGGCTGTGCAAATCCTTGATCACTCTAGTCAGTTTGTTCATTTTTCGGTCCAATGCAAAACCACTCAGCATCTTATTTTTATCACCTCAGTCTATGCCTCTAACCAATACTCCGAGAGGCGTCAGTTGTGGAATTCACTTCTCAATATATCTTCTAGGCACAAAGACTCTCCGTGGCTAGTTGGGGGTGACTTCAATGAAGTGAGGTATAGTAGTGAAAAATCTGGAGGGAAACCTGTCCACTCAAGGAGGCTTCAAAAATTTAACTCATGTATTGAAGATTCTGGCCTTCAGGATCTTAAGGCTTTTGGACACACTCTATCATGGAACAATCGCTAAGATAAGAGAATTATGTGTAGGCTTGATAGAGTCCTGGTAAACTCTTCCTTCATCAATCTATTTCCGCATTCCATAGTCAATTACTTGGCTCCGGGCATTTCAGACCATTCTCCACTGAAAGTATCTCTTGAGCCCCTCATCCCTACTGGTCCGAAGCCATTTAAATACTATGAGATGTGGGAATCTCATCCCCACTTCAAAGAAATTGTTGATACAGCTTGGAAGACAGAGGTGCATGGTTCTCCAATGTTCAGGCTTGTTAAAAAAATATCAGCTGTGAAACTTGCTCTTAAGCAGTGGAATAGAGATTTTTATGGGCCTATTCAACAATCCCTTCAGCGTAGTAGTGATGAGCTAAGCAACTTTCAAGCACAATTGCAGCAAAATCCACGAGATAAAATTCTTCAAGCAGTAGAACAGTCCGCTTGTCTCAGATACTCATATTGTCTTGCTCAGGAGGAGTGCTTTCTCAGGCAAAAATCTCGTCAGCTTTGGCTGTCCTCTGGCGACTCCAACACCAAATTCTTCTATGATTCGATCAAAGCCCGATCGGTGCGAAATACTATTAGTAGGCTACGCTCCCCTGATGGAGTTGTTCTTACTCGGCCAAAGGAGATCAAAGAGCACATTGTTGGCTTCTACTCAGACCTGCTCAATCGGAACAGTGGAACTCCCATCCCCCAGCTCGTCCCCCATGGCACAATTTCAGAAGAAGAAAATCTCACTCTTACCTCCCTTGTCTCATCTGCTGAGATTCGTACAGCTATCTTTAGCTTAAAACCCTTAAGTTCTCCTGGTCCTGATGGTTTTCCAGCGCGGTTCTTTCAGCTATTTTGGGACACTATCCATGTTGACTTGGTAAGGGCCATACAACATTTTTTCTGCAATGGTGGTCTACTAAAGCAAGTAAGTCATTCCTTCATAGCTCTCATACCAAAATCTCTTAATGCTGACGCAATTGACAACTACCGGCCTATCTCTTTGTGCAACACATTGTACAAAATCATCACTAAAATCACGGCTACGAGGCTACAATCAATCCTCCCTCACCTCGTCAGTGAGCACCAAGCGGCTTTCATCAAAGGAAGAAGAATTCATCACAACATCTTGCTTGCTCACGAACTGGTCAAATATCTAAGCATTCAAGGAAAATCTCGGGCATGCATCAAAGTCGACTTACGCAAGGCTTTCGATAGTATCCGGTGGGACTACCTTGAAGAGGTTCTCAGAAGTTGTAAGCTCAATGACCACTGGATCAATTTATGTATGGACTGTATTACTTCAGCAAGATATTCTATCCTCATCAATGGTTCCCCAGAGGGTTTCTTCTCTTCTTGTTGTGGCGTTCGCCAGGGAGATCCCTTGTCACCGCTTCTGTTCACTTTGGTTATTCAATCACTATCCACTCATTTAAATCACTTGGTGGAGGACGGCTCTTTGGGCCTTTTCACTCGCCGGAAGCTAAATATTTCTCACTTGGGATTTGCTGATGATCTTCTTGTCTTCACTGATACCAGCCCATCCTCAGCCCTTGCATTAAAAACACTCTTCTCCTCTTTTGCTGATCTGTCTGGGCTGCAATTCAACACTGCCAAGAGTCAAATATTTGCAAGTGCTAGATCCCCACCAGAGCAGTTTGCCCAGCTGCTTAATATTGGACTTTTCTCTCTCCCAGTGCGTTATCTCGGCCTTCCATTATTTCATGGTTCTCTTAAAAACTGTCTATGTACTCCTCTCCTCGACAAGATTCGCAAGAAAATAACCTCCTGGACTGGGCACTCCCTTTCAAAAGCAGGACGGGCTGAACTTATCAGATCTGTCCTATCTTCATTTCAGGTTTTTTGGTCCTCCGCTTTTTGCATCCCAAGACAAACACAAAAAGCCATAGATAAACTTCTTCGTGATTTTTTCTGGCAAGGAAATTCTCAATCTATGAAATCTCATCATGTCAATTGGGCCACCATATGCCAACCTTATGAGGAAGGTGGCTTGAATATTAAGCTCACAAAGGACTGGACGGCTGGGGCAGTAGGAGTCCGCTTTTGGGAGATTGCGAAGAATACAAAGTCTATGTGGGTTAGGTGGATGCAGGAAAGGTATTTGAAAAAAGAAAACATCTGGAGTATTAAGCCTACTTCAGGCTGCTCCTCCTCTTGGTCCACTATCATTAAAGCAAGGGATTGGATCATTCCAAAAGCAAGATATCTATTATTCGAAGGAAAAACTACAAATTTGTGGTATGACTCATGGATCAATGGTAAAGGTCTGAGGCAATTGTTGGGCAGACTGTCTTATGATTGGGGCCCTCCTCAGGTAGCCACTGTCTCAGCCTTCATAAATCAGGGGCAATGGATGAAACCATTGCGGTCATCAGTGAATTTGGATGCAGTTTGGGCTGACATTGAGCAAATTGAAATCGGAGGACTTGGGTCAGATATTTTGTACTGGTATCCCTGCAAAACAGGTCACTTGGGGCTCACACAGGCATGGAAGGAGGTTCGAAATAGAGGATCATCCCTTCATGAATGGACAAAATTGTTATGGCGTCCTCTTCAAACACCAAAGCACTGTTTATGCACTTGGCAAGCTTTCCTCAACAAGCTCCCCACCCTTACAAGGTTACATAAAAGAGGGCTAACCCAAATCATCACCTGCCCATTATGCACCTCAGCCAATGAGGAAGCAGACCATATTTTTTTGGGTTGCTCTTACTCCAGATTCATTTGGTCATCTCTTTTCCGTGGCTTGGGTATCCGATCAGCTCTTCCTTGCAGGCTGGAATCCTTGTCTCAATGGCTGACCAACTCTTTAACAGATCCTTTCCAGAAAGAGTTAGTGCCCCTTCTCATCTCCACAATCATTTGGTTTATTTGGACTGAGAGAAACAATAGAATTTTCAGGGGAACCAAGCAACATAAAATGTTTCTCCTTAAGAGAGTGAAGAGCAGCATCAAGGATAGAACCATATGCAAAGTGTTTCAAGCTCCCTCCACACCTGAAGTTATGAGCATTGCAGCCTTCTTTGGTCTGACTACAAAAGAAAAGCAACCCACCACCATCACAGTCACTTGGCTCCCTCCCTTGGAAGGGTGGCTAAAGTTGAATACAGATGGCTCCCTTGCTGATGATAGAGGAGGATATGAGGCTATTCTTCGTAATAACGAGGCTGATTTTATTGCAGGGCTGGCAGGTCGGATTGACCTCCCCTCAATCAATCTCCTAGAATTGAAAGCTATTGAGCGGGGTATTTGGATGGGCATTTCTTTGGGTGCATCAAACTTGTGGATTGAATCTGATTCTACAACAGCACTAGCATGGATTCATGGGAAGGGAAATGTTCCTTGGTCTGCTTTCAGATCATTATGAAAGATCCAACAAGGACTTCAAATGCTCACATGCTGGAAAGCTACACACATTTATAGAGAAGGAAACAGCCCTGTTGACTTGGCCGCAGCGTACCAGTCTTCAAGGGGAGAAACTAATCTCACACCTAGTCACCTTTGGCAGGAAATGATAGATGCAATTGAACAAGATAGGCGAATGCAAGGCTACATACGAAACAACTAATCTGTGGATGTACAGGGGACTGAACAGGGTCTTCTTGTCCCCTTCTCTTTCTTTTTGTAATTGATGTATTTGGTAAGAGGAGTTCACAAAGGAAGACCACCTCCCTTCCTAGTGGTCTTTCTGAGCTCTTCTTCACCCCAGCATTCCTTTTGCTTGAACTGTGCATTTGTAAAGTTTTTTTATAGAAATACAACACTTTGATTACCAATCAAAAAAAAAAAAAACATTATGCAGATTTTTTCCCCTATTAGATATGAGATTTGTTACACTTTAATGTTGTTTTCAGGTCACTGTTTTCGTTGATTCTTCTGAGGCTGAGGAATTTCAGAAGTTGTATCCAAACCCTTGAGAACACTGCCTTATGATTTGCCAGGACAAACTTTCGTGGCCTTTGAAAAACTTGAAGGTGTTAGTGCTCCTGTGAAGGTTTTTGGAGTGGCTGTGATGTATAGTACGACAATGTAGAATTTGTTTGTATTTCAAACAAACTACCAGTTATAACTAAGATTGGCTACAGTAGTTGGAGTCATGAGACTGATCATTTCAAATATTATATCATGTCTGGATGCTAGTGATTGGTGCCCCAGCTTGGCATCCGCCCCATACGCTCAATCCTAAAAATCGTCGTCGGGTCATATACATTTATTTAGATGTTATATTATATATATTTTAAAAATATAGAAGTGAAATTTATCAAGTGCATATACCCACCCTCAAACAAAAAATATATAACAATTTTAGAATGATTTTTAGAACAAATTTTTGAGCTTCTCTTTACATGACCCAAGCATAGCCCTAATTTTTGGTTTTGTTTTTGCATATATGTATATACTAACTTTGTTCTGTTATCCGTTGTGCGAATTCTTTCAAATACGAATGGTATATGACCCTATATGACACTAGTGGGACGGGCACCAGGATCAGCAGACAAAAACATAAAAATCTGATAACTTAAAAATCTTTGTAATTGAGTTCATCTACATCCCTTACTCAAATTTATAAAATTTTATTAGACACGCATTTGAATATACAATCGAAGATACTTTAATCACGAGAATATAAATCTATTGATTGGACGGGCTAAAGTACGACCTTTTTTTTTGTGGAAAAAGGACCAGTTTTACCGACATATTGTCAAACAGCAAAAGCTTCATCATAAAATAACTCACAAAATGTTTGACATATGACCTCACCCAAACAGAACATAAAAAACCATCAACAATGCCCAGATCACAATCTCTCCTTGACCCACTTTTTTCTATCAAATACCAGTAGATCCGAACCCTCCAACACCCCTCACAGTCGAATCCAGATCGTCGACCTCCACGACATCCGGCGTCATTATCCTCTCGATGATAAGCTGCGCAATCCGGTCCCCGGGCTTCACCTCGAAATCCACATCCGATAGATTAAACAAAATCACCCCAACAGGTCCTCTGTAGTCCGCATCGACCACGCCCGCACCGACGTCGATCGAGTGCTTCCACGCCAGCCCCGATCGAGGAGCTACCCAACCAAAACAAACGAAACCCAATTTAAACCAGACCCACTTGAAAAGAAAAGAAAAGAAAAGATCGGAACTTCGATTACCGATTCGCGCGTAAGTGTTTTCGGGAATGGCAATGCTGAGGTCGGTGGGGACGAGAGCCTTCCCTCTGGCAGGAACCTTGGTCTCTATCGCGCTGAGACATCGAATGGAGTCATTGCAAAATGGGTGTTTGAAGTTATGCTTAAATGGGGTTTTTTTGAAGGGTACCTGGAGAGATCGTAACCCGCGGAGAGAGGGGAAGCCCTGGAAGGCAAGATGGCCTTGTCGGAGAGCTTCTTGACCTTGAGGAGTGGGAGGGTCGTCGTCTCGCTCTCGCGGAAGCCATTGTTGGTTGGGTTGGTGTTTTGTTTCTTCGTGAGGGGCTCTACAACGCCGATATCGATCTGGGTTGCCTCCATTGGTGGGTGGTACAATCGGAAAATCAAAGCTCTGGAAAACTTCGTGAGGGATTCAAGTAATGGCGCAGTGGCGCCAAGAATTCCCGCCATTTCTATCTAGATTATTATATGCATTAATTTTTTACAAAAATATCGGCTGGGAGATCACGCTGGGGTCGGATGAGTGGGTGAAATAAATGCACCCTGGGTTTGATTTGTAAAAAGCACAAAAGCACCCTTAGAGGGTATTTCAGTCTTCTAGTTTTTTATTTAAAAAAAAGGGAAAAATCCATACTACCCCCCATGAAATCTGGCTGAAATCCCTCAGACTTTTCTTAAAATCTACAATAAACCCCTAAAAACACCTAGTAAATCCAAATAATCTCATGAATAAAATTTTCGTTAATATATGATGAATACTTTACGTATATTTCATTTGAATAGCCCTGTTTGAAAACATAATATACTAAAAAAGCTACTATATTATGTTAAAAATGTGAAAAAACTTACAAAAAGATTATTCTATCTTCTCTGGATATATTATAAAACTTTATTTAATGGGGTAAAATCGTCATTTATAGAAGATTCTTTACATTTTTAACATATTGTAGAATATTTTTGGTATATAGTATTTTCTATCAGGGTTAACCAAATATAATATTCATAAAATATTATATGAACGTAAATTTTATTTAGGGGGTTATTTGAATTTACTAGGTGTTTTCAGGGGGCTATATGAATTTTAGTCAGTTTATAGGGGGTTATATGGATTTTTCTTTAAAAAAATTATAAAAGAAAGTTCAATCACCCCCCTTCTTTCGACTGATCGAGACAAAAATAGATTGAAAATGACATTTTTTTTTCGTAAGGGGGAAAATGACATGTTAGCCTCTTTGTGCATCCGTACACCGCATCATTGTTTTCATGTATTTTAAAAAAAATATATATACACCCGTCAATTAAGTACCCGGGTGCAACTCGGGTGAGTTGTATCATATTGGAGCACAATTCAAACCCGACCTGACCTTCGGGTTTAAGGAATTCAATTCGAAGTCAGTCTGCCGGGTTTTATTCGAGTTCGGATTGCGTTTTAAGTTTGGATTGAGTTGAGTTCGGATTAGACTTTAAAAAATATTATTTTAAATGATTAAAATTTTGTAATAGTCAATTCTCAGCATACTAAAAATAAAAAAGATGAAAATGATGAACATTTTTTTTAAAGAATGAAGATATATGCAAACTATAGAAATGAAAGATTTTAAATGAAAATAAATTGTATAATTCAAAATTTATCATACACATTAAAAAATTTAATTTTACTTAGAACATATTATTTAGATATGAAAATCTTATATTCAGATTACCCGAATCCTCAACCCATAACCAACCCAAATTAGGTTCAGTTGCTTGGGTTTGAGCTCGAGTTGAACCGGAACGCTAAACCCTCAACTCAAACCCACCAAATTTTCAGATTGGATCAGGTTGGGTTTAACCCGTCCAAGTTGCTTCCCTATTTAAGTATATACTGAAAAATTAAAAAAAAACTATTACCTCAACACTATAATAGAGCCCATACATTATAACAATACAATATATTAAAATGTATGAGACAATAGACAAAGTTTAAAAACATATTGAGTGTAATAACTGTAGGAAACATTTGAAATGTTTTGAATTTCCCTCCATTTTATTTCAAATGGTTTCAAATGAAGACTCAAAGTTTTAAAATGTTTTAGAGGAAAAGTGTTCCCTCTATTGATTTTGGTTGCTTGGAAACATAGTTCCATATTGGTTAAACTGTTTAACCACATCTTCTTTATAAGGAAGAAAATTGCTACTTAGGTAGGGTCCCAAGGGGGCAAGGGCTTGTGGATTGCATTTGCATTTGTATTTGCATTTTGTATTTGGTATTTGGGCATCGGGCATTGGGCTCGGATCCGGTTCTAGTTCTAGTTCTAGAAGAGATAGAGGTAAAGAATATTCAATAATCTGTAACCGTCATGATTAGGGCGACACGATCTGTAACCATCGTGATTAAGGCGTCGCATGATTGGGGGCAAATGTTTACAAAACGTTCCATCTGTTTTGTTCAAACGGCTCTTTTCTTCCATCGCCTATATAATCAAACTATAGGAGGACTGCAACAAATATGCAATCTCAGCTCTCTCTCTTGTTCCAAAAAAAATTTATTTGTTATTTATGGTGATTGTTCGAGTCAGTAACCGGTTCATATTCATTTCTTCCTATTACACCAGAGGAGAAGATCAGCGAGGCTGGGTGATTATATCCGTTAGCAGATTATCGAGTATCCTGTGCAATTGAGGGGGTGATTATTGTCGGTGTGGGAGAAATCCACGTGTGTGGGGGTTCTTCAGGGATTCGGATCTGATGCGTGCCCTGGCGGGCTCGGTCGGATTGTCTCTTGGAAGGGTGGTGTCGTTCCTGATTGAGGCGCCCGACAGCGGCTCAAGAGGATTCAAGGGGTGTGTGTGATCGCCACCTGCTTTTTTTGAAAAGCAGGAAAAGGTTGGGTCGGACTTGATCGCCTACGTGGGGAGTTTGTGGAGTCTCCGCTCTGAGACACGGATATACCGTACACAGAGGTGAAAAACAGGTAATCCGATTCTGCTTTGGGGCTTGGCTAGATGAGTCTTGGGACAAAAGGGTGCAGGTGGGGTGTGGATATGGGGCGGCTAGTGGGTTTCAGCCGTCGGGTATGGGGCGGCTACTGGGGTTTAGCCGTCCGGGACCTGGGTTGGTTTGGGCAGAACTTCGTTAGAAAATAGATTTGATTTTGGACAAAGGTTAAGCTAGGTTTAATCCGGGTTTTTGGAGGGTGGAATGAGAGGGTGTTTTTGTGTAGGGAATGGATTTTTCTATCACAAAAGGGGGACTTTCTCTCTCTCTCTAGGGATTTCTAGTGGTGGAAGGGAATGGTCAATTAAGTGAGGATTGTGGGTTGGAGATTGGTGGATTGATTGGTGGTTCATTGTGTTAGAAATATTTTGAAACCCCTCTATTTATAGTAAAAAAGAGGCAGGAGAATATTCAGGGGGTAATAGAATGACTTGGTTAATAGTGTGTTTGATTAGATCCCTCATTTAATTCTCTGGTTCTTCTGTCAGGACGGTTACTTTCTGGTAACCGCCCCCATCATGACCTGCCAAACGTCCCATCTCTGACAAGCGGTGGCTCGAGTCGGTTACTTGGTTTGGTCCGGCCAAGATGGGGCGGCTAAAGGTCACAACCCGCCGCAATGATCAGCATTTAATGCTGCTTTATGTCCCATCCAGGGAAGCGGTTCAGGGTCGGCCAGGGGGCGGCTAGTGTCAACTAGCCGTCTGGTATGGGGTGACTAGTTAGGGTTAGCCGCCCCTTTCCAGGGTTTCTTAGGTTTTAGGTTTTCTGGGGTTCTCTAGGTGGGTTTAGGGTTGGGGCCGGGTTTTTATGTTTTAGGCCAAGGGTTTAGTTTAGGGTTAGGGTTTGGGCCAGAGTTTGGTTTAGGATTAGGGTTTTCGGTTTAGGTTTTAGGTTAGGGTTCCCGGTTTGGGCCAGGGTTTGAGTTAGGGTTTTCGGTTTAGGGTTTTAGATTAGGGTTCCCGGTTTGGGCCAGGGTTTGGGTTAGGGTTAAGGTTTCCAGTTTAGCGTTTCTGGTTTAGGTTAGGGTTCCCGGTTTCTGGTTTCCTGAAGTTTTGGTTTTCTATTAGATGCCCAAATGTGGGTTACTTCCAGGTGTTACTTGAAGTATTTCTGTCTTTCTGGACGGTCAAAATTGGGGTATCTACAATTATGTTCTTAAGATAGCGTACAACGTGCCTCCATCCAGGCCATTCCTGCATGCTAGTTTAATCTAATTTCAAAAAAGTTTTTCCAATAATAACACTCAATTAGATCGGGTTCTAAAACCATATACTGAAAAAAGAGTTTTTTTATTTTTTTTAGTCCACACAAACCATCATATTTAGTGATCGATCCCTCACTTCTTCGTATTTTGATTTTAGTCTCCAGATCTAAAGGATAATTCCTTTTTAGTCCCTAAAAAGAAAATTAAATAATTTATGGATAGGTCTCTCTCATGGACTAAAAATGAATTATCCTTTAAATGTGGGGACTAAACCCCAAATACGAAGAAGTGAAGTATCGATTGCTAAATATGATGGTTTGTGCTAAGTAAATATTGATAAAGTGCTTCTATCTTCAAACGAGTTGCATATATAAAAAGAAATACAACATTATTGATAAGTGTTGTCAACTCAATAATTGTAATAATTTGAAGACAACATGAGCAATGTGTTAAAAAAAAACAGTGTGTTTTAGTTGGTAACTATAATTTTCTAAGTGGGTAAGCCATCTAGGGAATATAGGCAACTTCTGATCCATATGTAGGTAACCAAATTTAAAACACATCTACTAGGGATATTTGATTTTAACATGGAGCAAATTTGAGTGTGTGTGTGTATTTAAGTTAGTCCCATAAGTACGAAAGTAGATGAAGTATCTGAACAGCCATTTGTTCTATGGAAGCAGCTCATTTAAAAAAATGTGGACCCATGACTGTGTGGTTTTTAACTGGTCTTTAAATCATGGACATATTAAAAATAACAGAGTAACAACTCTCTATGGCTATGTATATAATTTTATAAATAGGTATGCCACCCAAGGAATATAGATAACGTCTGATCCATATGTAGGTAACCCAAATTTAAAACACAGCCATTGGGATATTTAATTCTAACAGAGAGCAAATTTGAGTGTGTATGTAATTGAACCTCATTAAGTATGTAAGTACAGTATCTTAACAACTCAGTGTTTCTATGTAAATCATATATAAATGTGGCCTAGCAACAATTTTTAAATTGCTGTGTATGCAGGGCTGGTCCTGATAATTAAATTTTTCAGCTAATCCTTAGACGAACTTTTAAAGCAAGAACCCAAATCTTTTTACAAAATAATCTAGATTGTTTGAATATTATACATCATTTTTTTTAAACTACAAATATTTTAAAATAGATATACAATATTATACAATCTTTAAATTAAAATCTTCTACATTATCATCATATGCAATTAATAAAAAGCAACAAAAACAATAAATTTTTAAATAGAACAAGAAAATTATTAAAATTAGAAAAATACATTTAAAAGAGGATTTAAACACTGTATTATTCAATCAAAAGAAAGGAGGATTGAAGAGAAACAGTGGGGAGAAAAAAAGATTTTGAGAGTGAGGGAGAGAGAGAGAGAGAAAGAGAGAGAGAGTCTTAAATTTAAATGCCTATTGTCATTATGGTTGGAGAGATTTGGGAGGGGATAACTTTTATGTTGATATTAAAGAATGAGAAAGTGTATTGAGAATGATTAATTCACCCTTTGTAATTGTAGAAATTAACACATCTCACCGTCCATTCTTTAAATTCTACTGATCAGATGATTTAGAGGAGCCCTCCCTAGGTTGAGGCCCTAGGTGATTGTCTTGGAGGCCTTGCCCCAGGATGGACCCTGTATGTATGTAACCACTTTATGCTATCTAGGTAACTCATAATTTCATAATATATAACTGGTCTTTAAATCATCGATATGTAGAATTTTGAAGACAATATAGAGTAATTATCTATGTCTGAGTATGTAACTATAGTAATTAGATAAGCCACCTAGAAAATATAGCTAAGTTCTTATCCATACGTAGGTAAGCCAAATTTAAAACACACCCACTACGGATATTGGTTCCAGAGCAAATTTGAGTGTTCATGTCCATGATTTAACCCCATAAATATGTAAATTGGTATTGTATTTGAACTACTATTTGTATCAACGTAAGTAACTCATATTTAAAAAGGTTAACTGCTATGTATGTAATCACCTTCTTCTATCTGCATAATAAATAGAAGTATAAATATAGGCAACTCGATCAATATTCAATAGTATGTAAACTATCTTTAAATCATGGACCTATAGAATTTTCAAAACAAACAAAGAACAATTCTATATGTCTCAGATTCCATTTGCAAACACAGATTGAAAAGTAGCTTTTAGTACAAAGCTTCTTTTTTACATGCTTTTTTACTATGTACTTTTATAGGCTGCTTTTTATTAAATCCAGGAATCACGTTTGTTGCTGCTAACTTAAGCTGCTTAATAATATTTGAAATCTGCTCATGTTTGGTTACAAAAGCCAGATTGTAATAAAGCCATGGATCATATTTAACCATTTACCCCCATCTTCAAATACATATATTCCTTCCTATCATTGATAACAAGCTACCTATCATTTGGTTTTGAAACTCATATTTATATCCTGCATAACAGTATGTATGCACATATATGTTTGATAATAAAACACCATCTATCTCTATATCCACCTCCTCTCTCTCTACCTCGGACTCTCCGGATTCATCTTCCTCTACCTCTGCCTCTTGTTCAACATTAGGAACAATGTAATTACTCGGCTCTTTCACAAGTCTCTGTAATTGACATTTTCAAAGATAAATAGTATGTGGAACGCGTTTCTTAGATGCCATTCTGCAAAAAAGTATTTTGCTACATTTTGTTCAATCAATATATCATAACCAATGTGCAAACATACTTCAATCAATCAATGATTCAGACCATTCTCAACAACACTAACATAACCATGAAACAAATAATTAAAGAATTTCAACTTTCATCAAGAAATACACAAACAAAAACATGGCAATTAGTTCAATATAAAAAATATTTCAATTTGTTTTTTAATATAAAGATTCAGATGAATTATATGAATTTTAATATTCAAATACCAAATTATTTTTTTGGATAATTGAGAGGGTTAAGAATACTATATGGTATAGACTTTGATAGGAATAATAAGATTACTTGAACCAAGGTATGGTAAAAAGAAAACAAAAATAGAGGAAGGGAACCTCTTTAACATGAGGGGTCATTATTTTAGTCACTGATTAGAATATTACGGCGTAAAATTTATTGCAAGAGTTGGTCCATGCCTTATAGGTATGGGTGAATGCTTAGTATTGGAGTTGGGTATTCAATGAAGCTTTTATTTGTCTCCCCGAAAAAATGCTCATCCAGAAAGACTTGGATGTCATCTCCATGTATGTCATTAAGCTAAACATAATTTATATACTTGACTCATATCAGCAAAGTCTACTTGCCAATGATGTCGGTTTATAAATCCTATGTGCCATAAATATTAATGTCAGCATTCATTCTTGTCGTACATATGCTTATTACCTCTACCTTGTCTTTAGGTCATTCTATCATTTGCCAATGCCACTATACATAATTTGCTCACTCTTCATATATATTTAGTTAATCAGATATACTCAATGTGTCCATATATACCATCTAAAATAATGTATCATTTTACCTTTTATAGAAGTTACTCCTAAAGTTTAAGAATCAAACAATTTTTTTTATCTTATCATTGCTTGTTCTGCTATACAAATAGTTTGACATCCTCATCTCTCCACACCTAAACTAGTTATTGCTTCCAAACAATCCAACATTCACCTCCATACAATAGGCTTACCTCCTATTTATCCAAATCAAATTAAATTCTATTTGAAAAACCATCAACCTCCACATGTGTTTTCATGAAAAAGAGCATAAGCTTGAATAAGTATTATAAAATCATTTACCGTCCTAAAAATGCCAAAGGGCACAAGCTTGAATAGGAATTGTAGGATTATTTACCCTCCTAAAAAAACCAAAGAACATAAGTTTGAATACGTATTGGAGGATCATTTATCATCCTTTAAAAAATCATCGGTCTCCTTTGCATTCTACCTTCTTCGGATCCTTTTAAAAATAAGTTTGAATAGGTATTATATGATCATTTACTCTCCTAAACAAAAATCCATGCTCAAAAATCTCAAAAATCTACCCAACTCATCTTTTATAAACATTTGTAAAATCCATACAAACAACCTAGGTTTGAAAGAAGAGGAACAAGAAGAAGAAAGGAGGAAGAATGATATGAAGAAGAAAATGCATTTACCTTGAACGATGGGGCGGCGATAGGAGGCGACCACGATACGATGGTTGCTGGTGGGGGAGGAGACTGTGATCGGGCTCGCGTGGACGACACAAGGGGCTACCAAATGGGGATGGATGGAGAAGAGAAAGGGTTTTCATTGTTTTAAATGGTTGGAGTGGGTTTACAATATTCATACCCTAATATTTAATTTGAGGTGGGATTGTAATCTTCACAGATTGGTCTGGGTGGGTTTCCAACATTGGTTGATTTCTAGTAAATAGAGGTGTGTATATCCCTCCCCATTCAAAGATCATTTGTTTTTTTTTCTAGGATTTCTCCTTGTAGCTGAAGATGAGAAGTCTGTTCAAGTGGTTTGGCAGACCGTGGGGGATGATGGGAACTGGCGTTTGCGCCTTCAAAAGCTCTCATCGGAAGCTCAGGTTGCCGAGCTGACATCTTTACTCCATTGCCTTCCTCATATGGGTCCTTCATGAGAGCAAGGATGTGCTTACTTGGGGGGGACCCCCCATATGAGAACTCTACGTTAAACAGGGTTATTCATAATGGACGCGGTCTTAGGCTGACAATCCGATTTTAACGGATCGTATGTCGTGGTTATGAAAATGGAAACTTCCATGCAAGATCAAATTATTCCTTTGACTAGTTCTTCAAGGTCGACTCCTAACCAATGACTACCGCGTGAAATGGCAGCGTGCAGAACCAACAGAATGTGCTTTTTGTGGGGCAACACCAGATACGATCAAGCATTTACTTCTCAATTGTCCAATCATGGTCAGGTTTTGGGACAGGTTTGGGGCTGCCGTGGGAGTCAAGTGCCAGTTTCAAGACCTGGACGAGTTTTGGAAGTCATGTCTGAATGCCTCACTTTTAAAGATAAATGTGTTCAGGGTCGCTTTTGTCACATAGTGATTCCGGCGGGTCTGTGGGCATTATGGCGCACTTGAAACGACCTGATTTTCCATAGGTCCGATCTTCTACATGGAAAGCCTTTGGGATGATTCCCTCTTCCTGCTAAAGGATTGTGGGTGTTATTTGGTTGAAGTGAGGCTTGTTTTTGCCTCTGGGATCAGATTGAAGTAGAGACATGACCATCATGGTATTCGGCTAGGGGGCAGCGGCGTGTGTTTGTCATGGCACAACTCATGTTATGGCAGGGTGTTGTCCTTTTCTTGGTCTTGCTAGGCGTGAGCTTCCCCTTGGGGTCCTCAGTCGGGCTATGTATTGTTTTTCTTTGATTTTATGCATCTTTTCCCTTATGCTTATGTCTTCTATTCTCCTCCCGTTTGGCTCACATGTAACTTGTTTTCGTTAGTTATGAATGAACTATCACTTCTACAAAAAAAACTTGTAAGTTTTTGTTTTAACATATTAAATATCAAAATCTGGGAGAATCATTTTTTTTTAATATGGATTCATATTATTTACCTTTATATTTGTTGTTTTTTATTTCATTTTTTTTTTTGTGTAAACTACCTTCATGGAATTCTTTTATATTTTACCCCGACTATGCAAAATCATGGCTACACTATTAAATACCATATTCCGGGTACCTCTCTAATGTTGGGCGTAACTATATTTGCTAACGTGAATGCCTTTTTGGAGGAGTTTTTCACGTGGTGTTTCTTGGGTCGACCACATAGAAATTCTCTTGATCCTGTATGACTAAGTTGTCATGTGTGCTTTGACAATTATTTTGGATAAGCCAAGGCCTTCTAAAGGCTCCTGCCGCGCCTGGTTTGTGTTAAAAATTAAACCAGATAGCTTTCTCAAGGTTTGCTCTATATTCCTCAGTGGTCCAACCTGATGGTGGTCTTCAGACATGTATTGTCCTTGGTCAACCTGGTTTGCTGGCCCTCTTCGGAAGGTTGAGTCGGGTACTTGTTTTTGGATGGCCTAGTATGCAATTCCTCCGTAGTAGGTAAAGTCAAACTCCCCTCCCTGGACATGGACTGTCATCGAGTGGCCTAGTCTGTAACACCTCCTAGGATAGGCTCAATTGGCGTAGGGTATGGTTCTCGATCCACCGATTGACGAGACATGGTACCAATTTTATACACATGTTATATCACGTGGTACAATAATTCAGATTATGTACACATAAATAAAAAAATATTAATAATTAATAAAAATTAATTTAATTTGTAAGGGTGTGCCAACTAAATCATTTTTATGCATTTAATATAAGTTCCCGAGTTTGTTATAAAGTTTTAAATAAAAGAATACACTATAATTAAAAAAACAATCCACGTTTGAAAGTTTAAAATAAAATATATGTAGTTCATTAGTACCTTCTCAATAGTTAATAACGATAGTTGTCACGGGGTAAAATTCGGGACTAGAAATTTTTTCCGTGCAGCACCGATGCCCACACCGGTCAACCCTGACACAATCTATTCCCAACCTTTTATTCAACTCCCGGAATACAAAGGAAATATCTTAAGGACTTGTGTCAGAGCTGACCGATGTGGGTATCGGTGCCGCACGGAAAAAAAATTTAATATGAAATTTTATCCTGTGACAATAGTCATCTAAGAATTATATACGTGCGTCAAAATTATAAATTATTTTTGAATTTAATGTTTTTTTTAATATGATAAATATTTAATATTTTCACTATTTTAAATTTAAATAGTGATGGATATCATGTTATATTATTTAGAAGTCTAAAACAAATCAAAATCAATTCAATCTTTTATATATGTGTGTGTGTGTCTTTATAAAAGTAAAACATACAGACTATAATGATAATCATTTCTTTTTTCAGGATTTAAAAAATTACATGCACATAGGGTCATTATTTGACCCGAGACTATAAAATCCGCCCCGGGCTTGTTTACAGGCCGGCTCAACCCGTTTTGAAGGTGAGCCCGGCTTAGGCCTGCTTCTTGGGTCTCGATCTACAAGCCAACCTGAATTGGACCCGTGCTCGCCCATGGGGCCAACCCATAGGCCCGTGGGGGGTGCACTTTAGAGAGGTGAAGGAGGAAGTTGCAATAAATTTTATGTAATAATGTAGCTTTTCAACTAATTAATTCATTTTATTTTTAATTTTTAAAAATCTAATAGATATAAACATTTTTTCACTATACACATTCAATCCTTTTCAATTTTCATTTAAATATTAATATACAATACACATTGAAAACAAAAAAAAAAAACATTCGATTATTGTTGCTGATGCCTACGTGCACATGTATTTTATACAGAAAATGTTACACCTAGTCTATTTTACCGTCCCAAATATATCATATACCTCATCGAGATATATATTTTAATAAATGTTAAAATATATAACTAATTAAATTTTTAAAAATATATATTTCGAAACAATGAGTGAAAAAGACTACTAAGTATATAAGATTACATTTGAGATAGATGTTTTAAGAATAAAATCATACGATCATAAATGTGTTATTCGGTCTCTAGTGATCATAGCACAACGATTCAAATCGATTTTGGATTTGAGTTTTGACGCTGTGTCATACCCCCTACTTATTAGATTAAAGAATTTTCTATGAAACTATGGAGCCTAAGATGTAAGGTCAGCTCTCGGTTATAGTTTCCGAAGACTTAAAACTAAAAATCCCATATAAAAAAAAAATTGTTGCTCGTCGCAGGCTCATTTTATACATGGTTGAACTCCACATCCCGTCTCCACTCTGGCCCCCAATAAAACCCTTCCGATTCTCAGCCCCTTTTTTCAATCTTCCGCCGACCTCCTCCTCGGGATCTTCTGCAGGAAATCGTTGATTGGTCGACCGATCTCGAAAAATGGGGGACTTCAATGACCCTTTCATGCGCAACAAGGACGCCGGCGTCCAGGCTCGCACCAAAGCCAAAATCGAGCCAACGTTCTTCAGCTGAAGCTGGTCCATCCCCTCTTCTTCCCTATTTTTGTTCTTTGTTTTGATCGATTAGAGGTACTCTTGCGATCATGGATTGCTCGATCGGGATTTGTTGGGGATTTCGTCTGTGGTTCCTGGAGTCATGACTTATTTGGTCTGGATTCCTTTGTGGTTTCTTTGTGTTCTGATTGTCTGGTTATACTGTTTGCGTCTCGAGTTTCTTTTGTTTTGGTTTTTGAGAGGGTTTGATTCTTTATTATTATTTATTTGATTGCACAGAATGGTTTTTGAGTTTCTGCAATCCCTGAAAGTGTTTTCCTTGCCTCTTATACTTTGATTTGTTAGGTTTGGGTTATTGTGGCTTGACTGGCTTCTTAGTTCCTGATTAGCATATACATGGCAACAATTTGTATATGTATTAGAATCATGTTAAAAAAAAACTGATATTCAACCTACTTATGATGTAATTTGGTATGTTGGAAGTGAATACTTGATATTAATTTTTGTAGTCATATACTTAATTACATTCGATGTTGTAAAAATCATTAGGCGCCAGTCAGTCAGTGACCGCCTATAGATTAATAGGCTAGGCAGGGATTAGGTGGGGATTATTCAGTCATTTTTTAAATATTAATATACATATAATAAAAAAATATGTAAAATAGTTTAAAATGCAAATAAATAAATTAGATGAAATAAAATAGGGTAGAAAAAAAATGGAATTAATCATATCAAACACTGCTTATTTAATGCCTAGCTACTGTCTAGCTGTTTACTCTCCACTTAATTTCTTGACCACTTAAGCCCTGAATGAAGCAGGCTTGACCCGATTCTTCCTAGGCATCTGTTTAATCCCCACCTGCTTAATCCCACTTTTTAGAATGCTGATCACATTAGATTATAATTTCAGTGATATACTCGGGGGGAGAGTAATTAAGTAGTTGTAACATGCTGGACTATCAGAAATTAATCTAAGGTAACAGTGTCACAATAATGTAGTGAATGCAAGTAGTACAAACACCCTCTGTTTATTTGTAAATTACCTGTTATATTACATTATATTGTAATTCTTTCAAATTATATTATTACGATACTTTCCAGCTATATAAATTACTAATAACTATTAAGTCAATCTTCATAGTGAAACTTCATTATATTTGAAGCTTTGGATTGCGGTCTGAGTGAAACTGGGTATTTGTATCATTGTATGCCATCATCCTTCTATGTTAATGAGAGATATTATATAACAATATTAGATCTCTTTTATTATATATGACAGCCCTCATCAAATGTCAGATGGGGTGTTGATTTTTGTGGTAGTCCATGATGTCCATCAAAAAACAATTTCGTAGCACATCTTACTTTAGGTTTCTGAAAGTTGATGTGCTTACACCTTACCTAATCATTGTACTTGACTACTAGTTATCTCATGTTGCAATTGTTCAACTTTCTGTTCAGCACTACAGTTTTCATATTGTACTGATTTCTATTCCCTCAATGCCTCTTATTGGTTCTCTGTTTATTTTGTTCATTCATGATAAGCATCATTTGTATGTTTAAAGGATGCTTTTGCTTGTGATAGATTGGGCAAAGTCATCCAACAGGACTCACTAATAACCTTCTGAAGCTTTTTGAGCCTAGACCTCCCTTGGAATATAAGCCTTCTCCAGAGAAGAGAAAATGTCTTCCTTATACAGGTGGTTTTATGTTCATTTGATAATTCCTTGTTTATAGTTCTTTTTATCTTATGTTGTTTGTCCCTAATAATACCTTCGATGGTACTTAAATTTTATATGTTTAGGAATGGCACAATATGTTAGCAATTTTGCTGAGCCCGGGGAACCTGAATATGCCCCTCCTGTTCAAAATGGCGAAACTCCGGTAAAGCAATCATTCTTTTGTTTGATGAAAGATTCTATTTCATTTTCATTATGGTTCTATATTTACAATTTTCGTCATCAATGTGTTTCTTCCAACAAGGTTGCCTCTCTGTTTCCCCCAATAGGATGCAAATCCATTAGTATTTAATTAAACTGCTGAAGGTCTTGTCAATCTGAGTCTAATCCTCATCTATCCATTGTCTTTTATAAATTATAATATTCATGTAATATCTTGCAGCCATTCATTTCTTTTCTTGTTATTTTATCAGCCATGTTGGACTGTCTTTTCTAATTTCTAATTAAGACATCTGTGAACTTTTTATGATTCTGTGTTTTGATTGTTTTAATCCATGATGCATTATCTCCACCCAATTCCAGTTGTCTCATATGATATTTCCAACATGAGATAAGCAATTTATATGGGATTATCGTCTATATTGATTAGAATTCTCCATCAAATCCTCCAAAATTGTATTCCATATTTGTGTTAATTTTCTTGTTACTCTCCGTCCACAACCCACGTGTTCACAATTTAGTGATTACAAAAGATCATGAATACTTAAAAATTTCATCTGGAGGCAGTGTAAGAGATACTGGTGCTAAAAGATAACCCTTGGCATGTAGACGATGCATATTGGAAATCATCTTCTCTATTTTCAATTTTTTTAATGATTTGAACTTGTGCTCATTACACCCTCTCTTGAATCTCCAGGGGATGTGTATTGCATTTCTGTGCTACCCACTAAAGCCGTATTAAAGTCCTTTCCCATTGTTGGTCTGCTTTCCATCAGTCAAAGTAAAAAAGACCCATTGTTGAACATCCTCGTGCCTTCATCATTAATCTTGATTGATAGAAAGTTTCATATAGTTATTGTAAGAGCAATATATTACTCCTCTATATTTTTCTTACATTCAGAGATATTCTCTACCAGTTTTGCATAACTTTCTTTCTTATTCCATTAGATAAGGTATAAAAAGTAAACTAACTTCTATTTTAGTAATTCATTCTTCTCTTGTACCAATCGGCTACAAATTTCTTACTTTCCTTCTTCTGTGCTGGTGAAGTCTACATTCGTTATTGCATTTCTTCAATGCAACTTGTGATATGTATTTTCAAAATCATAGATTTATATTTCAGTTGACTCTACCTCTTTAGAGAAAATGCACATGTAAATTCTTCATTTGGCTGATAAGAAACTTTGTTTTCCGACTTGGAACAGTTATTTTATTTTGGATCAAATATCAAACTATGAAGCCCCCATTTGCCATAACCATTGAACAAGTTCATCTTTCAGTCTTCTCTTTTTTATTAGTCATACCTTGCACTGTAGCATGATTTTTTTTATATATTACTTTTGGACCCATCGGCTATGAAGCATGGACACAACTCCTTGGCTGGCATAGACATGCATCTGACATGCACCCGACACGTGTTGGATACGCCCCAAACATGTCTTGTGAAACGGGTTGGGTTTCCCAGGCTGGACACGGCCCAGGACACGGATAACCCATTCACCCGGTTAACCATTTCTACTTTAAAAAAACAAAGTGAAAACAGAAACAAAAAAATTGAACACTCATGCAACCCTAGCCGCTATCTCTGCGATCTCTCTCTCTCTCTCTCTGCGGATCAGTCAATCTGCCCTCTCTTTCTCTCTGATCATCTTCTGTGTTCTTCTTGTTCTTCTGTTCACATTGTTATATTGTATTTGTATTTCTCTTTTGAGCATTCTCTCTGATTTATAAAATTTGAGGGGCAATCACCTACCGTTTCCTTTCAAAAAAAAAAATGTTGCCTTCACTCTTCAATATTATGTTCAGATTATATATATATATACACACACACAGCTAGGCGGACGCCCTTTTTTTAGTTTTTGCGGATGAGTTAAATCACACTGAATGAACGGTGATGGACGGTGAGATTCAAACAAACAAAAGAAAAAATTCATACCACTCTCTGTCTCTCCATAGCATTTAATGCATTTAACCCAACCCAAGTACCCAACCCACTCTTTGTGTCTCTCCCCCTCAAATTCACGGAAATAAAAAATAACTCCATATGGGTTTTCTATTTGTATACTTATGTCTAGTATACACATCAACCTTTTATTTTTTTACACATCAACACCGCATGTATGATATTAAAATTCACTATTTTGTATTAAACGAAGCCAAAAAATCAATAGCACACTTTTTTTGCTATACCTCATTCCTCATACCATGGGGATACAGTAACTCCAAACCACTAAAACCAGTGGCGGAGTTAAATTTTTTATAAAATTATATTTTTTTAAAAGTTATATCATTATATTTATTTTTTTTAATTTCAATAGCACATATTAAAAAAATATAAGAAAGATATCACATAAAACATGTCACTGAATAATTCTAAAAGATAATTATCAAATTTTAAAATAATATGTCAAATTTTATTTCGATAATTTATCTAAAAAAATGTCAAAACATGAATCTAATAAGCAATACATCCATTTAAATTTGATATTGACGATGTTTCATATTCTGAAAAAAATGAGTGTTGGGGTGGTGTTGTTTAAGGAATGGTCATTGTTACACAATATTTTTACAGTCCATAATACAGTCCTATATACTTCATTAGAAATCCAGTTAAACATATACCTCGTTAAACGATGTATATACATCATTAAATATTTTCTTAATTATACTTACTCAAAATGAGTTCATTTAACTCGAAATGGAGCGATATAACTCATTGGATGATATTTACTATTTAAAAAAAATAAAAACATGTGTGATTTGAATATTGGTTGGTAAAAATAATTGAGTCTGACATGTTTATTAGAAAATTTTATATATAGGTGGGAGCACTGATCTATAGGCCCCAATTAAGATCAATCAATCGCAAAAAAATAAAAATATTTTTAAGAACATGCATTAAAAACAGATAGTTATCACAGTTAAACAATTAACATTATATAAGTTGTAAAAAATTGCAGTCCTTGTTAAATGAGCTTGGTCATAAAAAATATTACAAAAGGAAAAGAAACCAATAATCTCACCAACCAAAAAACATCAAATTGCTTCTAAAGCATGCCACATGACAAATTGTTTAGTACAACCTCGTAACAAGAATTGTAAATTACATTGTGCAAGCTCCAAAGGAAAATTACAAAAATAAAAATCTGTTCATGGAATTGTTTTCCAAAATGTTTATAACTTTTTTTGATAAAAATCTACATTAAAAATTTCAAGATCAGGGTCAACTACCCTTTTGTTACGGGGCTGTACTAAACAATTTGTCCTGTGACATCCTTTAGAAGCAATTTGATGTTTTTTGGTTGGTGAGATTATTGGTTTCTTTTCCTTTTGTAATATTTTTGATGACCAAGCTCATTTAACAAGGACTGCTGTTTTTTACAACTTATATAATTTTAATTGTTTAACTGTGATAACTATCTGTTTTTAATGCAGGTTCTTAAAAATATTTTTATTTTTTTGTGATTGATTGATCTTAATTGGGGCCTATAGGTCATTGCCCCATATATATATAAAATTTTCTAATAAACATGTTAGACTCATTTATTTTTACCAACCAAAATTCAAACCACACATGTTTTTATTTTTTTTAAATAGTAAATATCATCTAATGAGGTATATTGCTCCATTTCGAGTTAAATGAACTCATTTTGAGTAAGTATAATTTAGAAAATATTTAATGATGTATATATGATTGTACTATGGACTGTAAAAATACTGTGTAACAATGACCATTCCTTAAAACAACAACACCCCAACACTCAATTTTTTCAGAATATGAAACATCGTCAATATCAAATTTAAATGTATGTATTGCTTATTAGATTCATGTTTTGACATTTTTTTAGATAAATCATCGAAATTAAATTTGGCATATTATTTTAAAATTTGATAATTATATTTTAGAATTATTCAGTGACATGTTTTATGTGATGTCTTTATTATATTTTTTAATATGTGCTATTGAAATTAAAAAAAATAAACATAATGATATAACTTTAAAAAAAATATAATTTTATAAAAAATTTAACTCATCCACTGATTTTAGTGGTTTGGAGTTACTGTATCTCCATGGTATGAGGAATGGGGTATAGCAAAAAAAGTGTGCTATTGATTTTTTGGCTTCGTTTAATACAAAATAGTGAATTTTAATATCATACATGCGGTGTTGATGTGTAAAAAAAAAGGTTAATGTGTATACAGGACATAAGTATACAAATTGAAAACCCATATGGAGTTATTTTTTATTTCCGTGAATTTGAGGGGGAGAGACACAAAGAATGGGTTGGGTTAAATGCTATGGAGAGACAGAGAGTGGTACAAATTTTTTCTTTTGTTTGTTTGAATCTCACCATTCATTCAATGTGATTTAACTCATCCGCAAAAACTAAAAAAACGGGCGTCCGCTTTAGAGCCTAGCTGTATATATATCAACAATTGTTGTCATCCGTGGTGCCATGTCGGTGCTTCATTGCCCACCGGATTATTTATATTAATGCACTGACTATACAACGGGAGGAAGATGAAGCACCTTCACAAACACAAGTAAAGATAATAAAAAAGAGAATTGGGCTACAAATTTTTTCTCGTGAAATTGATCCACCTTAAAAGTGGGAGGTAAATCATTTGAGGAAAAGGTTTCTAATCATCCCCTGCTTGTTTCGAGTCTACCTTTAGTAAGGTTTTATTCAATGACTTTGAATAATTGCCTCATCCATATTGGTAGTAAATTGCAAAATACAATGAGAAGTTTATGTATGTATCTGTGGAATGCAATGTTTCCTTGTGGAATATGTGAAATTAACACGTCAAGAATTATTGAAATGCAAAATCAGTACTTTTTTTATGCTACAGGCACAGAGAAGAGCCAGAATTCATGAACTTCGGCTTGAAAAGGGTGCAATAAAGGCCTCTGAAGAGCTTCAGAAATGTAATTCTGTTCATTTTTACTGAAATTGTCGTTGTGATGCTGCGTTGAAGGAATTCCTCACTCTCACTGTACTTTTATCTGTTCTTTGTAGATGATCCATCTAGTGATCCGAATATGACAGGAGATCCATACAAGACCCTATTTGTGGCAAGACTTGTGAGGAATCAGATGTTGCTTTTGCTATGCCTGTTTATAATAATTTAGATGAATCCATGATTACTCATTTGTTGGGTTGTGATTGATTCAGGCTCACTGATTTTTTGCTATTATATTATGCAGAATCATGAAACAACCGAACAAAGGATTAAGAGGGAGTTTGAAGCTTATGGGGCAATCAAGCGGGTAAGTATTACAGAGCGTCCCCATAGGGTGTTCCGGTTATTGCTCATGAATTGGTAAGGATGGGTAAGAGTTATATTCATTTTGGGTAACACGTTAATATAAGGATACAAGGCCTTTGTCTTTGCAATGTTGACCTCAAGTATATTCCAAGGTCACGTTCTATTTTTAAAAATGGAAAATGACCTATATCATGCTCAAGACCTTGTTCTCCAGAATCTGACAAATATTAAATATACAATAATTTTAACACTTATGTACATCTTTATTTTCTGTATACTAAATTACTCTCAAGTACTTGAGTGGTGGTTCTTATGGGTATCTCAAAAAACCATTATAAAGAAGTTGCTACTTTTTTTTTTTTTTTACGTCAGTAGCTTGTACATTGGCCAAAATGGTAATGTACCTTTTTGGTGTAAGATGAATTGGTTAATGGTTGACGAGAGGATTTGTGATCAAGCGAACCTTTTGGTTTCTAAGGAAAATGGATCTTCTGTGCATTTCTCTATTGTAAAATAAAACAGTGGAGATCTGTTATATTTACTGATGCTTTAGTTCCCAGCTTTTGGTACTATTGATATTTAGTATACCAGTATCATAATGTCCTTGGTAAGTGGGGTGTATGCTCATCAGTTGGTAAATTGGTTCTTTCTTTCTATGTACTTGGGAACAATACCACTGATGCATCTTGCCTAAGGAAGCTTTATTCCATGTTCATCTGGTGGATTCATAGTGCATCACTCTTCTGGCCACTTTGTCCTAATTCACAATGTATTCTATTGGATATCTAAATATCAACTTTCTTCTGAGTTTGTTAAGCATCATGAGTAAAATCAGGTAAAAAATGCCAAGTGATGGCAGAATGGGTTTGTTCCTTCTCCCCTTCCTTTATGGATTTCTCCTTTCATTTTGGTGGCCAGTTGATTACCTCATAGGGTTTCAGAGGATAAACTATTCTTCATTGTTTGCTACTTACCTTGCTGTTATAACTTATAAGCGGTACCCCTGGTAAGCAAATCCTTTCTTTTAGAAAGGCATACTTGCTGCATGCCATTTTTGTTTCTTCTCCCATTCATTTTACTATAGTTGGTGCTGAAGCCTGCATGGTAAAGTTTCAACTTGAGGATGAGCAGGCTATCGATTGATTTCTTCTGGGTAATGGATCAACCAAGTTAATTCTAGCAGTTCAATTTAAATATGTGAGTTGTGGGCTTGTTTAATTCGTTTTGCTACTAAATTTTTTGTTTTTTGACTTTCAAAGGCTGAAAATCTTTTGGCAGTTGAGAAGATATCTGGTATATATCCTTATTTCTTTTAATTAGTTAAACAATTGTAAATTTCCCCTGGTAAGGGGTGGTAAATGTGTTTCATTACTCTGCTAAATCGGCCACATAACTCATCTTTTCTGCCATCCCAACTCAATTGCAATGGTGGTGATGCAGTCCATGGAGATGCTATGCACCTTAAAAGGTGAGCACGGCTAGTGAGGCATGGTGCCTGTCTGCCGTGCCATATAGGATTTAAGTTTTAAAAAAACTTCCTTTTCAGTCCAAGGGTTTGCTATCTATGGAAATATCCATATTTTATTTGATGCTCTTTGGCTAAAGGTTCTTTCAATGTTCCCTTTCTTATACTGCTATTATTTAACTGTTGTTTTCCCCCCTGTTTTGCATGAATGTTACAGGTCCGTCTAATTACTGATAATGAGACAAACAAGCCCAGAGGCTATGCATTTATTGAATACATGCATACACGGGATATGAAAGGTATGACATGCTTTTTTTGGTTGATTGGTATATGTGATAAAGTGGAATATTGGATCTTTGGGAGAAGCTAGGCTCTCTGTTTTTTTTATTATTATTTTAATCACCTATATCTATGATGTTGCAGCTGCATACAAACAAGCTGATGGGAGGAAGTTGGATAATAGAAGAGTTCTTGTGGATGTTGAACGTGGAAGGACTGTTCCAAATTGGCAACCTCGAAGGCTGGGAGGCGGACTCGGATCAACCAGGGTTGGAGGTGAAGATCTGAACCAGAGATATTCTGGCAGGTAAGATTATGATTACCAGATGTTGACATCTCTGCTTTTGGATTTTTTTTCAAAATGCTCTATGGCTGATGCTAATCTCAATGCTTTAGGGTGTTATATGCCATTTTTTCTATGTCTATAAGTGCTGTTGATTTCAATTTATTAGGAAGGATAGATCAGTGCTTACACATGCTATTTGATTAGTCGGTTTTGGAGTGTAATTTATCATTGGTGATGTTAAAATATTTTGCCATAATATCTTACATGGGATACTGGTTGTGCCCTTACTGTTGGAGCAATTGATTGGCATTTTTAGAACCATTAGAAAACAGATTCCACAAGTTGTTGCTGAATCTTGATCCACTGATTCTTTGTTGTACTTTTGTGGTGGCAGTCTCAAGGCTTTTTGTTTTCAATTACATCTCTGTCTTGCTCTTATTTTATGATTATTCATTTAGGTCTACTTTGGAAGGGGATAAGATGTCAAGGATTAGTTATCCTAATTTTAGGAGATAAAAATACCATAGATGGATTTTGTCCTATTTAAATTTGTCAGAAGCGGGACAAAATGATGGGATAATTGCTATTCAAGCATTTAGGTGGAACAGAAGACCCTCATTTCCATTTCTAAGTTGGGCAATTGTCCCCTCTTTATCCCAGTTACGTGTTTTTAACCCGCCCCCCCCCCCCCCCCCATTACCAGAATTAGACCTCAGACCTAGAGGATCTTTACACACCTTCCATTTGATTCAGACTTCATTGAACTTTATTATTTTGAACAAACTTGTCACCATGCTCTTCTTTTCTTGTACTGCTCAGGGAGCAGCAGGGGGCATCAGGAGGGCCACCTCGTTCCGAAGAACCAAGGTCACGGGATGATCGCCATCTGGACAGGTATAACCAATTTTTTATTTTGCTTCCATGGCTGAGGACAAGTAATTTTTTCCCAGCTTATTGACTTGGAATGTTAGTGCAAATTTCATACAATTTTTCCATATGAACAAGTTTTTATATGGCACTAAATTTGACCTCTCTCTCTGATATGATCTCCACCAGAGAGAGGGAGAAGTCCCGTGATAGAGCGAGGGAAAGAGACAGAGATAGGGAGAAATCCCATGAGCGTGCCCATGACCGTGGTGGCAGGGACCATGATGTGAGGGACGACAGGCACCACAGGGACCGTGACAGGCACCGGGACCGGGACAGAGGGCGAGACCGTGACCAGGACCGGGGCCGTGGTCATGACTATGAACGGGATAGGGACCGCCCACGTGAGAGGGAGAGAGACTACGACCGGGGTGGGCGCAGTAGGGAGAGGGAATGCGACAATAGAGACTACGTGGAGCCGAAGCATGGTCGGGACAGGGAACCAGGTCACGTTGAGCCGGAGTACGGTCGGGGCTGGTATGATCAGGGAGGCTATGAACATGAACACTACGAGCAGCAGTATGACCGTGACCAGTATGGTCAGTTTGAGGCTGGACCAGATCAAGGGGACGGTATGGATGCTGATAATGATGGATTGGAGCCGGGCAAAACTTACCAGCCTCGGGACCGCGAGTATCGACATTCTGAGAGATCCCTCTCCCGTGAATACGACCGCTAAGGATTGTATGGGCTTGCTGGAGGTCGTGAGCTGGGCTTGTGTTTTCTCAGGTTTGTAACAACTGCTGCTGGTTTTTGAGAGGTTTGTTGTTAAAGGTTATAATAACTGTGTGGTTTCTTGGATAAGTAAAAAATTGAGGGATGTGGATTTTTTCCTTGTCTAGGCCGGAACGATGTGCTTTAGTTTTTGTAATTTTGTTGAGACCTTGGTTTCTTTAATGTCTATTTTTCTATTTTTGAATATTGTTG
>CM060859.1:17113045-17352346 GCA_030737845.1 Acorus calamus | reverse complement strand
GTTGCTCTTCGGGCTCCAAGGGATAAGGTCATCTGCAGCGATGGAAAGAATGTTGTTCCAGAAGTCTGGAAAGTGTTGGACAAAATAAAGGAGTTCAGTGAACTGGTTCGGAGTGGCTCCTGGGTAAAGAAAAAATTCAGAATCTGAATAACTGGTAGTCCTTTTTTTTATTTAGTTGTTGTCCAAACTTCGGGTGATCGGTTGCTTTGGCAGGTCGGAGCAACAGGAAAAGCTTTAAAAGATGTTGTTGCTGTTGGTATTGGTGGCAGTTTCCTAGGTCCTCTTTTTGTTCACACTGCACTTCAAACAGGTAAAGTTCGCATGTGTGACTATTTTGCATAGTAAACTGGGTGCTTTTAACTTTAATATTTGAGCTTAAAAGTTGACAAAAACTCCTGCAGATCCTGAAGCTGCAGCTTGTGCAAAAGGACGGCAATTGCGTTTGTAAGTGCTCTCAGTTACCTGTTTGATGTTTAAGCTGTACAACGAGCCTTTACAATGATTTTAGTCAATATGTTTCGTATCATAATGTGGGCAGAAAGGACACAAATTGAGTGTTGAATGGTCAAGCGTTCTTGTTGTCGAATGTGATATAGATATGTAGTATCCGAAATGGTTCCGACCTTGGATACGAGGTGTTATGTAGGATTTATAAACATGAGATATAGTAATATATTTATTCTTTTTAAATAAATATGAATGGGTCTGTTATTCACCATGTGGCTATCCTTACTTCCCAAGGGTGGAATAATGGCCTTTCAAAGTTATTGACAATACCGTGTTAAGGAAAAAAATTAATTCATATATGGGGAAATTCATTATAAACATGATCAGTCTTCCATGAAAGAATCTCAGAAAGTCTCTGTATTCTAGAACAAACTTTCTTTCACCCTTTGTCATTGGCCGATAATTCCCACTGAGCAGGAACATGACCAAGTATTTGTATGTTTCATGTTTGATCATGTTGTCCAACACAATATTTACATGCATTCATTCTTATCAATTGATTTTCTGGAATTAATCAAATGCAGATGCAAAATAATTATGCATTCAGTTTCAAAGTTTCATCAGTGTTAGTCTTTTTTATTTTGTTGGAGAGAAGTGTTTCAGCATGATAAAAACATAGAATGATGAATTCTCTACTGGAGTTCATCTGATGCAAATGATCCATGGAGTAATATATGATATTTTTGTTTCCTCAAAAAAATATATGCTGTTTTTGTAGTTTCCTTTACCTTATGTTGCAAATGTCCTGTATGTGCTTTAGAAAGCAATTGAAATTTAAGTTTTTCCACTGGCTACCATTAATTTATAGTGAAAAGTCAGTAAGGGCTTGGACTCGTAGCTAAATGGGTTGACAAGGGCATTTGCAAGTAAGAGGACATGGGTTCGAGTTCCAGTTTTTACCTACCAAAAAATACAGGGAAAAATGCACACATAAACATTCTATCTAGAAGTTGCCCACCATGTTTCCTGCACTCAATGAAGCTTTTTTTTTTTCAGGTTCAATTTTCTATTTTTCTTCTTAGATTTGATTTTCTTATTAAAGCCAGGTTATGAAAAGTTTTTTCTTAATGCTAATGTTTTTCTGTTTCCATGTTTACCTGCAGTCTTGCTAATGTTGACCCAATTGATGTTGCTCGAAATATCGTTGGATTGGATCCAGAAACCACATTGGGTAATCAGTGATTCCTGTCCATCTAATTTTTCTTTCTTCCAAATCATGTTTATAAATCTAAAGTCCTGTGCACACCTTTTTTTGTGAAAAATCCAGTTGTAGTGGTTTCAAAAACATTTACAACAGCTGAAACCATGCTGAATGCACGAACACTGAGGGAATGGATCACAGCTGCTCTTGGGTTAGTCCTAAATGATGGGATTCTGATGAGATTCTCTCTAGGTGGAACATTCACTCTTTTGCACTAGCCAGACCTATTAATGTATGTTTCATTCTCTCAATTTCAGGCCTAAGGCAGTTGCTAAGCACATGGTGGCCGTCAGTACGAATCTCATGGTATTTTTGTACTTAAGATGTAGTTGACCTGTGCATTTTTTACCACTTGCTTCCGAAAACCTGATTAAATGTGTTGAATCAGGTTTTCTATACTTTGTTTCTTTTGAATGTTGCATGATCTCTACCCCCTTCTAATAGATGTTCAGTATAATGTTGTCAAAGTTCAAGTTTTCAGATCCCTTTAGGCCACTCATCTTCTTTCTCGCAATTAGAATGATTGTCGCTTCTGCCTCATCATAGTTCTTTTTCCCACATAATCTTTATCAATCTCAATCATGAATTCTAGAACAGAAAATGTAATGCCCACCAAATGACAATGTACTTGAACAGGAGCCTTGTAGTATTGCCAACTTTTAGACCAGTCACATCTAACTGAATTTGATACTGAAAATTAGATAAAAAGTTTCACAATACACACAATGACACCAGCTTTTGGACTGATTCTATATGTATTGGCTGCACTTAAAAATTTAGAACCTTTCTGATGATCAATAGACCCTGAATTGTCAACAGGAAATAATAGAAGGACAAGGTTCAGCCACGAGTAGGGATACAAGGAAGAAAAATTACTGCATTTTGATTTTGGATCAAGTGCAATAATTAAAGTAGTTGCAGAATCATTTGGTCTTCGTTAACCCAGACAAACTGTGAATAATCATAGCAATAAAAAATAATTATGGGCGAGTATCCTAAAACAAGTTGCTATTCTTATATTTTCTTTTGCCTAATTTACAAGTGTGGAGCAGATAAAAATAATCAAACTATAAAAATTGATGATGCTTAGGAATAAGTAAATTTATGTGGGTTACAGGCGTGACACCGCCTAGGCTCGCCTAGCCGCCCAGACAACTATGGTCAAGACCTACTCATTTCTGATATTTCTCTTGCCCCTGGTGCATGGATAAATAGCTGCGGAGTGTTGGTTTCCAATCTCTGTGCTTTTTTTAACTAATAAAATAACGAACTATCATTTGACTAAGTTATTATTTCAGACAAATGTACCTTAAAAGGTTGGATCGTGGAACTTCTAATTATAATGAAATAGCCTGATTTTTGTTATGGACGATGGAGCATGTTCTGATTATTATTACATGTTTCTGACACAGCTTGTGGAGAAGTTTGGTATTGATCCAAATAATGCTTTTGCATTCTGGGACTGGGTTGGAGGTCGATATAGTGGTAAATATTTATTTTAAAGGATTTTTGTTGTCACAATGTCATTAATGAATGAGGGGCATCCCATTTCTTTCTTGGATAACTGACCATGAATATTTGTTGCAGTTTGCAGCGCTGTTGGTGTGCTGCCTTTGTCTCTGCAATATGGATTTTCAGTTGTTGAGAAGTATGAGAACCTGCACCTTGGTCTTACTCTTGAGTCTTTGAAGTTTATTTTATAGATTTAATGCATGGTTCATGTGGATATATTCTATCTTCTCCGTAGATGGATTGGGATGTGTGGGATGGGTTATATGCCTGGTTATCCACCTGATGAATGCTTTGTTAATTGAGGTCATCGTTGTATAGGATTTATCCTTGTATTACATTGCAAAGGATAGACAGGAATGAGGTATGACAATCATGAGTGACTAACAGAAAAGACATGGCATGAGAAGAAATTTGAAATACAGCAATAGAAATAAAGTTTAGGCATCAATATACAATGGAAGAAAACAGTGAAAAATGTCCAACTGAAAACATTGGTGCATAGTATTTCATTGAAGAGTTAAATGATTAGGAAATGGAATATAGTTCTTATTCATTGAGGGAAGACTAATATTTAATATGACATCAAAAAATCAAAGTGAAAATTGGATATTATACTTGAATGATTAAGATTTTGAAGAGAAAAAGAGCGTCTAATGAGTCTATTTTCCATAATTCTTGATGGGAAGGACTGTCGGTGTTTTAATGTTGTGTAACCATAGAAAGGAAAACATATTCGACTAGAAGGCCTGGCAAACAACATATGCAACAATGAAAATCACAAACTTTAGTATTTAATGTAAAAGGAATGCCAAACCGATGTGGTGCAAAATCTGAATGTAGGGAACCAGTGGAACAAAAAAAGAAAATGACAAGGAAATATCAATAACACGGTGGATATTAGAGTATTAACTATGTATATATTGCGAGCAAGACCATCAGTGAACCTGAATGGCTTCACACCAAGAAGCACAAGGCACTGAAAAAGAGATCAAGCTGTGTTACTGGATCAAGCTGATAATTATATCCAATAAGAACAGCTTAACAGAGTGGGAGAGATATCAGAGGAGTGAGCATGAGATCCCACTTAAACAAGTTGAACATAAACCACCAGAGCAAATATGCTAATATCTAAATACCTGTTTCACCATAGAAACCAAAGGATTGAAGCATTCGAGCTGTGTGTTTACTTTTGAAGCTTCGCATTACATTATAGTAATGGATGTGCACAATATTTGCCCATTCTGTCTGACATTAGAGTCAAATAGTCCTTATGGTTGTCTGCACAGCTTTGTATTTGATAAATACATTCTTTCAGCACTATTGCATTGAATGGAATTGATTTTTTTAAAGGTTTCTTAAGGGGGCTTCTATCATTGATCAACATTTTTACTCAACACCATTTGAGAAAAATATTCCTGTAAGTGTTATCTTACATATTTTATATAGGTATAACATCCGCACTACATATCAGGCTGACAGAAACAATGCCTATTTGCAAACAGGTTCTTCTAGGTTTGCTGAGTGTATGGAATGTTTCCTTTCTCGGTTATCCGGCCAGAGTGAGTATTTACGATCTTATTGAGACATTTATGTGAAGCTGTGCATTTTGGTTAGTGCCAGAAGCTGTGCATTTTGTTTTCCTTGTTAACTCTAGAATCAAATTATATCTTCTCCCCAGGCCATCTTACCATATACTCAAGCCCTTGAGAAATTTGCTCCTCATATACAGCAGGCAAGCATGCCACTTTACTTTCCTTCGAGATTAAGAGTTTATTGGTCGTTTCTACTTCTTAATTTTCTCTTATTTTATTATATAGGTTAGTATGGAGAGTAATGGCAAGGGTGTGTCAATTGATGGTGTTCGACTCCCTTTTGAAGCCGGTGAAATCGATTTTGGTGAACCAGGCACTAATGGCCAACACAGCTTTTACCAGCTAATTCACCAGGTAAGAGCTTTCATCATTAAACAGAATTCACTCATGTTTGACTGATGGACACTGTTCGTGGGTGTCGGCTCTGATTCCTCATCTCTTAGCATGATTATTGTATTAAATTTGACACTGGTCTACTACTTACTGGCAAAGAAAAGTCTCATAATTTGCGTTTTGGTAGGATACGATTCTGACAACATCCTTCTTGTGGATCTTGGACTTGTGCTGTTTCATGATTCATCTGTAACATTTTGAATTATTACTTTGGGATGATTTCTTTATAGGATGTTGTTTGATTGGGTAAATATGTAAAGAGAATAGAATGAACTCTTTTTTTCTTTATATGGATCGATGAGACTAGGCTTCTGTCATAAGGAAGATTTCAGTATACTTTACATTGTTCTGCCAAATTATAACTGGAGACAAACAGGAAAATCCTGTCCTTAGAATTGAATGACCTAAATTTTTTCCATTCAAATCATTTGATTTTATATGGAAGTTGTTTGTGATAATTGATAAGTAGAGGATTTTTTTTTTCTAGTCAAATATGATGCAACAACTGCATAAATTTTTTGAACATCATGAATTTGTTATGAGAGGACGATCTTGATGTTATTGTGAACTCCATTACTATTATTTGCTCATGTTCCACTCTACCTTATATGACAGGCTTTCCGAGTAATTGCTTAAAACTATTTCCTTGGCTTTATCATAAAGCCAACCATGATAAGTGGTGCTCTTACAAAGGAATAAAATAGTAGAAATATTGTTTCTAAGTGCAAGATTATGCTACAATGTCTGCAAATGAATTTGTTGATTCATTTGCAAGAATTTTGCGAGGGATGATCTGCTTGTTGGTTCAATGATTCCAGTTCAGCATGTACTTGTGTGAATGTTACACAGGAGTTGAGGTGTCCAGAGTATATCCAGATGTTTTGTTACTTTACAGCCATATTGGAGCTGATTATGGTCTGGCTATTGGGACTTCTGACAATAATGCAAACTGATTGAGTTTTTTAATCTACCTACAATTCATTTTTTTCTCAAATTATAAGAAATGTCCTGGACTTTCAGTGATTTCAACTTTCTTAGCTAATGGATTAATATAGGCCCCCAAAATCATATTTTCAACATGTAAGTATATTGAAATATGTCAAACAGAATAATTGTAATTTTCAAAGAAGATATTCAATGGTCGGATAAGCAAATCTATATGAAACTTAATCAAGCTTTCCTGTAAAGAAATCAGATCTTTCATGCAAAATTTTGGTTCTCTTGTAATGTTCTTGAATATGACAATAAATAATGCGTCTGAATTTTGGCAATGAAAAGTTGCGAGGTTAGCTGATATTCCAAGGTTATTTGAGGATTCAGAGTAGATACATTGACCATAACTGGTCCTTGGAAATTGCAGGGGCGGGTCATTCCTTGTGATTTCATTGGTGTAGTGAAAAGTCAGCAGCCTGTCTACTTGAAAGGTACTGAAAAGAAGTGCTGATGGTCAATTTGCAATTAGTGATGTACAAGGTTCCGTGGTGGTGATCCATGAAGGTTGTTTTGTCTTTAATGGATTTCTTTTTGCTTTTTCACATGTATTTGCAGGTGAAGTGGTGAGCAACCATGATGAACTCATGTCAAACTTTTTTGCACAGCCAGATGCACTTGCTTATGGGAAGGTTTGTGCTATTTGAGTACACCATGCTTGATTCTTTTTCACAATTAATGTTGGTGCACTGTAGCTGATATCATTTAAATTTGGATAATGGCAGACTGCTGAACAATTGCTAAGTGAGAACGTCTCCCAAAATTTAATTCCCCACAAGGTACTTATGGTTTATTTGGTTTTAATTCTTTCAATGGTTAAATATTTTTGTTATTCGTGATTAAGACTGCCCATATCTTTTACAGACTTTTACTGGGAATCGGCCATCTATCAGCCTTTTACTACCTTCTCTTAATGCTTACAACGTCGGACAGGTTTGAATGAGGCCTGATATCCACTCTCTCTTATTGTTTCAATGAATGGGTCATATAACATTTGTTTAAATTTTGAATTTCTCTAGAACTCATGATAACACATGCATTCTTTTTATTTTTCCATGTGCAATTTAAGATATTGAATATATTATTAAATTTCTTCTACTCAATGAATGTGATGTTTTATACATGTTCTTATACAGTTGTTAGCTATCTATGAGCATAGAGTTGCAGTTGAAGGATTCATATGGGGGATCAACTCTTTCGATCAGTGGGGAGTGGAGTTGGGAAAGGTTTATGTCTGAAATTGGTTTTAGCCGCAATTTGACTCCAATTTATGTGACTTTCAATATGTTGATGATTTTGTTGGCCTGTGTATTGCAGTCACTAGCTTCTCAGGTTAGGAAGCAGCTTAATTCATCTCGCACTAAGGGGGAATCTGTCAAGGGTTTTAATTTCAGCACCACAGCTTTGCTTTCCAGATATCTCGAGGTACTGGAAATACTATTGCCTGACAAGCCTTTAAGTCTTTTGTAGACAATTTTGCTTGAGATAAAAAACCTAATTGATAAAATTTCACTGTAATCGGAGAAAAGAAGCTTGTATTTATCATGCTATTGCTGTAGATATGTTGATTTTGAATTACTTTTGGGTTGGGATAGTGTATCTGTGCTGCATCTGTTTGTGGATTTGTACAACGATTTGAATTGTGATTACACAGACGAGTCTCGTGGTATTTTTTCAGATTCACCTGACTAGTTCTTAAATTCGTATCCAAATATTTTCACTTGGATTCACCTGTGTCTCAAGCCACTGATCAGCAGAAAATCTGCATTTCACCATTGAAACTCTGATTTTCTGTTGTCATGTTTGATATGTGCAGGGTGGCTCTAGCATCCCACTGGATTCCACTGTTCTTCCTAAAGTATAAATTACATGTGAATCGGCCTTGCCCGTATCATCGCGAACTCTATTATGACTTATTTTAGTCGTCCTTGTAGTCTCAGGTCTTCGACTGGGAAGTTTTGCACTTGATTATATATATATAAGTTAATTTTGTTTCCAGCTCATCTGATTCAGTTGAATCAGTTCAAACTCTACCAAATAAGGATGCTTTTGACTTTCCTGAGTTGTACCTTTTTATCTTTTTGTCAATAAACAAATTGTATTTTGTGGAATACATTTCAACATGATAATAAGGGTTTACTCAATTTTGTATTTAGCTCTCCCCATTTTATTTGCGACTGATTTTTAGGTTGGAGCTGATTATTGAGGTGTATTTTTTTTGTAGAATTGATTATGCTATTTATCAGTTTCAAACACTGTTTTGGGGTTTCTAGGTTATATAGTTTCTAGATTTTGGACTTAATATGATTTTTTTTTTTGGTGAGTTATTCAAAATTCAGATTTTGGCCACTGATTGGCACACCTCTGTGCCCAGAGAGAATAGAGTGGAAAAGGGAGGAAGAAGCTCAAAAACTATTTGTTAGTTATGCGACAATAAGTGAGAATAAACTAGCATTGATATTTCAGTTCGATCTTAAAATTGTGTTATTCCACTTAATTTCACTACTATAAAAAAAGTTCACATTTTAAATCACATATTTTCATTTCTTTAAAATCATTTATATGATCTCATTGTATGTATAAAATATGAAATATATAGTTCAATGAATTGAATGATATTGTAACTTTTTAATGACATATTATACTTTGTTGTTACAATTAGTGGATCTTTTATTCGGTTCGAGAATAGGGTATGAAATAGTCGAAATAACCTCAAAATGGGTGTCTGGAAGGCTGAAAAAATGAGAATTTGTAAGCCATAATTAACTGGTATAAAGTGGTATATAGATTCCAGTCAATACCTGAAATTAAGTTATTCATGGTTATTCAATCCAAAAGAATATGTGGGTCCATTATCAAATCAATTGACATCATTTCTTACAAATCAACTGTTATCATTTTTTTACTTTTTATAAATTCATATCCACATCTTATTCATATATTATTCAAGCAACAAAAGTTTTATTATTATATTATCCAACGAAAATAATTCAAAACACAATCAAACAAAAAATATTTTATTCTTATTTATACTAGAATAATTTTAGAAAAATTTAATTCTCTATCCACACGGAGGCTTAAGGAATATGAAATTTCATCTAAGGGTATGTTGGTTGCGCGATATGTTTCCTGCAGGCAGATTTCATGCAAGTATTATCTAAAAACTGCTATTTAAAAAAAGTTGAAAGAGTGAATTTCATGCCTCATCAGTTTTAAATCTAGATTTCTACGTAATGAATTTTAAGAGTGGCGCAACCAAGATAGATTCAATTACGATTTCCCACAGCCCATCAACGGTTCATTAAATTTCCGGCACGGTTATTCCGTGGACGGAGTCTGAAACATTTTTAAAAAAGAAAAATCGCGGGACCCACAAAGACCCAGACAACCTATTTCGTACCGCCACGTGTTCAATGGCTCCCCACCACTCTCAGAGTCTACCCTCTGTCGTGTCTCTTCTTCACACACGGTCTCCTCTCCCTCCCTCCCCCTTCTTCTCCCCCTCACATGTTTCCGTCTTTGTTTTTTTCTTTTCAAATCGACCTTCTCTGGTATTCACTGTGATCTGCAGCAGTTCTCAGAGCATCAACACGACTTACTGATCAGAAAGGTCTTTCCATCCTTCAATGGCTGCTGTTGACCTTCCTTGATCTGAAACCGCGTAGTGATCGGGGGCGAGATGTCCGTGGCGGAGCTCAAAGAGAGGCACGCCGCATCTACGGCGGCGGTGAACGCCCTCCGTGAAAAGCTGAAGCAGAAGCGGCTCCTCCTCCTCGACACCGACGGTGAGGGGCGCTCGGCCAGGATTGGTAGGTTTTTGTTGTTTATTTTTTATGAGATGTGTTGTTTATGTTGTTGTTGGTGGTGGTGCAGTCGCTGGATATGCCAAGGCGCAGTCGAGGACGGCAGTGAGCTTCGGGCCGACGGATCTGGTCTGCTGCAGGACCCTGCAGGGGCATACTGGGAAGGTGATGGTTTTTCTTGAGATTTGTGGAATTTTATGGAATATGCGCTTTATGGTTTTTTATTATGAACTTGTGTGGACTCTTGTGTGGATTTTATTTGAAAGTGGTTTTAGAATAAACTGTATGCATGTTTTCCTTCTATCAGCCAATCTTGAACAAGAAAAAGTTGAGTCAAACCCGTGATTTATCGGCATAAACCTGAATTCGCTAGGAGATCCAATCATTAACTATGTAATTTCGACTCAACCAACACTAAAAAAAAGACAAAGGCCAAAGTAAGAAAGCGGAGAAAGATGTTTCGTCTTCGGATGGTGACGGTCCGTTTTACCTCTGATTTTGAAAGCAAATTTGAAGCATTAGTGGTGCATTCTGGTTCTTCAACATCTCCATTTGAGTAGCCATGGTAACTACGTGAAGGCAGTAGGCAAAGTGCCTCTTGTGTAAGAACTAAGAACTAACTTTCAACTTTATTTAATAAGAAGTGCGTGCAGCGAGGCATAAGACAAGGCAACGATAGTTGTGTTGTGAGTTAAGAGAATCGTTGTTTGGCAAATGTTTGAGATTTCATGTCTTTTATAGTGAATCAATGGGGGATAGCACTCCAGTGGGTTTTTTTTTTAATCACTATGCGTCATTGACCCTGTTTGAGTAGAAGAATAGATGTAGAATAGGGTTGACAAAGGGGCGAATGCGTCCAAAAAATTGTTTATTTGTAAGGAATATGTGGGAATAAACTGGTATTGGGTATTCCAGGTCTTCCCTAGAATTACACTATTTCACTTCACCTTTTATACGCAACTTATTCATCGTCACCAAACGATAAAAAGTTCATTATTATGATTCCCAACGTCCCCGTTTGGATAGCGGAATTGAATTATTCTGGATAGATAACTATGCAAGTATAGATAACAAATTTACATGAATAAGAGATTTTATGTTTGGTTGTGTTTTTTTTATTCTTATTGGAAAACGTAAGAATAAAAGTTTAGTTGTTTTGACATAAGAATAAGTTGATTTGACATGTGGACCCATGACAATAGATAAAGTGAGTATAGCTTATCTTAGGGGTTACTTAGAATTGTTATACTCTCTTATACTCCTTTAAATTGGCTTAGTAATACTAAGCTATACCCTGTAAACAAACAAACATTTTTTCTATCCATTCTTATACCACCCTTATACTACCCTTATACTCCTTTATTCCGTTTACCAAACGGGGGGAACGAGAATAACTAAAAACACAACCAAACAGAAAATGTCTTGTTCCGTTGGTATAATTATCTATACTGGAATAGTTGTCTATTCCAAAATTGCTTGTGTTGCTACACAAATGGGAACTTAAGTACTGATTTTGGATAGAAAAACAATGAGAAATCTGGTATGAAAGATGGGTCGGGAACTTGGGATATGATGAAGATCAAATTTATTGCCTTCTTGGACAAGACCCTTGTAGTTAGTGTGAGAAATACGAGTAAGAGAGTGGAATCTGTGTAGTTGCATTTTTTCTATAGATGGTGTGGATCTCATGGGAAAAGAATGATAAGTCTTATGGTCTAAGATGTTGGAGAAACTTGGGTTTTGACCATTTTTTGGTTAAAATGAGTTTGGGTTCCACTAAATATTTTTAGTGGAAACCCATTGGATTGTGTTACGCTCGTCGAGGAGATGAACGTAGTATATTTACATTCTCAAAATCAATTTTGGGTGAATGAGAAAATTGAATCCAAAGTTCTCCCAATAACATGATGAAAGTGGTTAGTGGTTGGGGAAGAAAAAACTATAGTCCCATATCGGTTGTTGAGAAAAAACATTGAGGATTTATAAGATGGACACTTTGTATTATAGTGAATTGCTTTTTGTGGACACCCTATGGTGGGTCTTTTCACCACCACGCGTGTCGCGCATCATGCGCGCGTGGGCGTATTGGGCGTTTTAGAGGCGCACTTGGCACCTTCAACCAATTTCTTCCTCTATAAATCCCACCCAATCTCTGCATTTTTAAAAGTATCAAATCATTCATTCCAGTAGGCATTCGGTCTCTTGAAGTTTGCATTTGTGTCTCATAGCATTCCAGTCAGAGAGAGTTGGAGAAAACACAGTCAGTTCGCTGTCCCTTCGGTTTGAAGTGCTGCTACCATAGGGAATCCGACCGTTGTATCCTGGGAGACTGTCGCCGGATCCATGAGCACCTCTGCGGGGCGAATATAGTCTTCATGTCATAGAGTCCAACTCTAGCCTCGGTCTTCATCTTTCCAGAACAGAAAGACTCGCCAAATCAGTACACTTCTATTTCGTTCTAATACTGTTTGTATGCTGTCTTGTTAACATAAGACTCTAGAGTTTACTAGGGCTTTATAACAATTACCCTGATGATGTTTGGTGATGCGCCTGTTGTCCGGGTGCAACACAAAGGACCATTCAAATGCATCAGTTAGTTTCTGTTGGTACCCTTGTCTTGAGGGTACTGGGTCTTTTTTATGTAATTAGGTGACCGCATGTGGAATCACCTACAAGATGTAGGGCAGATTAAATATTTTTGAGGAACTTTTTAGTAATTCACAGGGACTCCTTTGAAAAGTTTTATTGGTGAGGTTCATATTGTAAGTTACCCAACTTTTTGTTAGGCCTCGTGTACTTTGTAAAGTTCTTCGAGAAATGTTTGTTGGCAGAGTTGTGAGTTTTCGTTAAGTAGTAAATATGACAAGTGGAGATACTACATGGAGGGTGTGAGGAAAGACCACCCTCTAGATGGCTTGACATACTTTCTTGATTTGAACGTAAAATTCAAGTTGTCAAAAAAGTAGTTTTTTGGGGTGAAAATTTTTTGAAGTTGACAAACTGACAAGTATATTTTTTGTTAGTATAAGAATGCTCATTGCACTTTTGCCTAGATGTCTAGTAAAATTTGCAGTTACCTTTTGTGATGAATAATGCTTCCAGGTTCATACGTGTTGGCACTCTTAACACAGGAAAACTAATACATATAAAACATTGTTTATTCTGTATTTCAAGCACACTTCTTTAAGTTGTTTTAAGAAAAAAATTCTGCATAGAAGAATTAATTCCCAACATATGATAAACATTCTTTCAGGTGTACTCATTAGATTGGACTCCTGAAAAGAATAGGATTGTCAGTGCTTCTCAAGATGGGAGGTTGATTGTATGGAATGCTCTAACAAGCCAGAAAACACATGCCATAAAACTACCTTGTGCGTGGGTGATGACATGTGCCTTCTCTCCTACGGGACAGTCTGTTGCATGCGGTGGGCTTGACAGCATATGCTCCATTTTCAACCTGAACTCTCAAGCTGATAAAGATGGAAATTTACCTGTATCAAGAATGCTAAGCGGACATAAAGGTTATGTATCCTCATGTCAATATCTTCCAGATGAGGACACTCGCTTAATCACTAGTTCAGGTGATCAGACATGCATGTTGTGGGATGTCACCACTGGCCAGAGGATCTCTGTTTTTGGAGGTGAATTTCCATCAGGGCACACAGCTGATGTGTTGAGGTACACACATTGAACTTTAGCTTTCTTCTACTAATTCTGGGCTTGTATATCAGAGACTTTTTCCTTTGTGTAGCTTGTCTAAAATTTGGTTTCAATATTTTCATTGTGAATTGCTTAAAATTTCTTGTTTCATTAACCAGATATAGTGTTTATGGAAGGCTAGGTCAGAACTCAGGCTCAATGTACATTTAAATTTCAGGATAGCACGTATCTGACTGGCTGAATATCTAGGGAATCTGTCTACACTTAGATTAATCTGGTTTTACACGGACATTGTGATCACCTAAGAGATGTTCATTTATTAGTATTGGTGGCCATGGAGAAGCAATTTAGGAAATGCGTCTCAATTGAGAAAATACCCAAATGGAGGACACGGTTATATGAAAAAAATGTTTTCACTCGAAAATATTCTGGGATTTGATTAACCGTTAAAACTAGACTAAGTGTAAATATGCATACTTTCCATTAAGTCAGCAATTGTTGAGGAGACAGAAATAATCATACATGGAGCCAACACACCATTCAAGGCAGAAAGTAAATTTGCGGGTGTTTTAAGGTTGATGTTTCCCTGGAAATTGCTCTTATAATGTGAAATGGATGATGGTTCAGACTGAAACATTGATGGAACGTCTTCAGAGAAAGGCACCTGTCATTAAAAAGGAAAAGATTGAAAAACACATTATTTTCGTTTGTTGGTTTCCTATTATTGCTAATCTTTCTTTGATTTTGATATTTTGATTAAATTAGTGGTTACCTTAAGTGCCTCAAATCAAGTACTGGTCCAATGTGTGGTTACTTTAAGTGCCTCAAATCATTTACTGGTCCAACATGTTTTCTTGTGGACAATCCCAGACATGACAGGATTTGAGGGGGGTGCTTGATTCATTTGACCCAATGTGAGCTGAATTCAATGAATATTGTAACACGAAATTATTTACAATTTATGTTATATTGGTCCTGGTGAATCTTGTCTCCTTTATTTGATAAATGGAAGCTACATTAATAAAGAAAATGATGATATAATATATTCTTTCAATACGATTTTTAACAATCTCTTGCCTGAATTGTGGTACTTGATGTTTTTTCTTCCTTGATAATGGCTATTTAGTATTTGGTTTGATAACTGTGTTCAAACTTGGTATCTTACAAGTAATTTTTGTTTTTCCAAACTTCTTTGCACTATATATCTATATTCACTAAAGGCTATTTCTTTATGTACTTTCAGCATCTCAATCAATGGATCAAATACAAACATGTTTGTCTCCGGTTCATGTGATGCAACTGCTCGATTGTGGGATACTCGCATTGCAAGTAGGGCGGTTCGAACATTTCATGGTCATGAGGGAGATGTTAACACCGTCAAGTTTTTCCCTGATGGACAGAGATTTGGCTCTGGGTCAGATGATGGAACATGCAGGTTATTTGACATGAGGACTGGGCATCAGCTCCAAGTTTATAGTCAGCAGCATGGTGATAATGAAGTTACAATTGTCACTTCCATTGCATTCTCTATATCTGGCAGGCTTCTGTTTGCAGGATATTCAAATGGGGACTGCCATGTATGGGATACTTTAGTGGGCAAGGTATGTCCTGGTTTTTTGCTGATAAGGCTCCCGGTTGACAAGGAAATATACAATATCTACATATGATTTAACAAAAAATTGGTCATAAAGAGAAATTCTATCCGTTTGAAGACTAGATAATATTTTATTTATTAGATTCTCTCATGGTACTGTGAATTACCATTTTGCATTCAATATGAGATCTGGAGACATTAATTGGAGTTCTTGGAGATTTCTTTGATCTCCTTGACCTCATAACATGTTTGATCAAGTTTATAATATTTGAATTTTCTAATATGTTAAAGTCTTGTACTTTTGGGAATGTCAAGATGTTGCTCTAGGGATGGCGTGCTGAACCTGACATTCTCTGCAGCCAGCTGCTGCTGCATAAACTTCAATAGGGAAATAAAACAATGAATTAGAGTTCAATAAGAAATGTTAAAGATTTTTTCCTGGTAATTGAGGTGTTTTATTACTATATATTCAAAAGTTGTACAAAAAAGAACAGATGTTAGTTTGGAGACTCCTAAACGATCAAAGGAGGGGGAAATCAGAACCAGGTTTGATTGCATCCCTTTGATCCTTAAGAACCCCTCCCCTGAATCTTTTCAAAACATTGTTTACATAAGCATTGTACACAACTTCGAAGTATATTTCAGATTTTTGTATACTGAAGTCTGCTCTTCTTCTATAGTTGAATCCCATCATTCCTTTTGTGTAGCACTACAATCTCTCTCATCCTTGAGTTCTGGCTAAGAAAATTGCCGTGACGCTTTCAAGTCCATAAGGCAGACTGATGATAATAAATAGGCTGGCTCTTTCATATTGTTCTCCAAATAAAATCAATCTTATATCAAGTGGAAGTTCAGAAGCTGAATAGAAAAACTTAGGACCACTATGAATATGCAGTTTTGCCAGTGCATGGCTATCATATTTGATTCACGTACACTATGGCCAATTGCCCAATCTTTGAAGACAGCCAGAAATTTCCATCTCTCTGCAATGCATTTCTTAAGGACCCATGAAATTGGTCCTTTTATTTATTTTTATTTTTTAATCCATCCAGCGACTAATTCTGAGTCGTCATTCAGAATGGTTTGAGGGTGTTTCATGGGATCAATCATATTAAGTATCTGAAGGATGGCTTGGGCTTCATGCTCCTGGATAGGCTTATTATCAGCATTGCTTGATATAGAAAACAACAAGACCGCAGTACTATTTCTGCCAATGCCTCCCAATCCCTTTTAGTCCCTATTTTTGAAGCATTCGTATCAATTTTGATCCAACCATCCTCCGGTGGTTCCCATTAGTGTTAATTTTGATCCAACTATGATTTGGTAGGGAGTTTATTACGAATAGACTTCCAAGCACACATCCCATGTTTGGGAACTACTCCTTTCCCCCATATCATGACTGTTTTCTTCCCATAGATCCCATGCTGATTTGAGTGCAGAGGCCATGTGCATCAGGTGTGCATACAGGGGGTCTAACCCATACTCTTCCATTAATTGTGGAACTTGACTAAACATGTATTTGCTATGAACAGGAATGCTGCTAAGCAAATTCCAGGAATTATTTTAGATAATGTTAGATACCAATCTACCATAGCATTTTTGGAGCTCTTAAGTTTGTTGCATCTTTGTATTCCATTAACCTATGACCAGAGATCCAATTTTCATGCCAAAGACACCTTTTCACCATCACCAATCTGATGTGTTATGAATTTTGCAGCCAAAGACCTGACACTTTGCAGTTTTCTCCAAGTCCAAGAAGATTCATTTGTTGGTTTAACCTCCCAAATTGAATGCCCCCTCAAGTACTTGCTATAAACCCAATGATTCCAGAGCGATGGTCTTCTATTTACAACATCCCAAAACCGAACAAGGAGTTCTGCTGTATTCTAGTCCCTTAAACCACCCTCTTTTCTGGGTCTGCAAATATTCTGCCATGCTACATGATGCAATCTGACATTTTTTAAAAATAAATATGTTAAAGTTTTTCTTTTGGAAGGAAGGCATGAAAATTGTTTGTCTTGTTTGGCTCTCCTCCATGAGGTTATCATGATTCATCAAGTTGACAAAGTTGTAGCTGCACGAGAATCAGTGTAGGGGTAAGACTGCAGTTAACACAAGACAGTGATTCTTCAAAGTAGGATCACAAACAAGGGCTTGGGCTCATATACAAGTTGCCTACTCCCGTAAAAAAAAACTTGATCGGTGATTATTCACAATAATGTTTAGTGAAATAAGAAAAAGTCGATAATAAGTTTTCTTAGCAAGAACAAAGTTGTTTACCACCCTCGATCCTAATTGTTCACCACCAATCAACAGTGTAGTGCGTACGCCTGAACTGTGGAGCTGCCTAACTTTGAGTCATCCCTAGACTTACTCCTAAACTCCCTGTTCGTTTGCTTCGCTGAACTTTCCATCTTCACTTCAATACCCGTCTTTGTCAAGTTCTTTAGGAAGTTATGGGTCAAAATTCTTTCATGATAGTTTCTGTTCATGTTAAGATATCTGTGACTTTTTTTCCTTTGTTATTTGTACCCTTTCCTTAAATAGTCCAGTATGCGCATTATCACATCGTTAATGAATTATTTGTATTCTTATTTTTTGGATAGAACTTATGTAACTCAATTCTTTAATTGTCTCAGGTAGTTTTGAACTTAGGTTCCCTGCAGAATTCACACGAAGGACGAATAAGCTGTCTGGGCTTGTCAGCTGATGGGAGTGCCCTATGCACTGGAAGTTGGGACAGAAATCTGAAGGTTAGATATCCAACACACGAACAATGCCATCCCATTTAGTTTACTTATTGTTAATAAGCACATGCAACAACAGCGTATTACAAATTTATTTTAGCTGACATTAGTATCTTGAATTTGGTGTGTCCATTTGAGTCTCAATTTGTCCAGGAAAATTATCCTCGCCATCTATCTGAGTCCACATCATTGTAATTTGTCGCTTCAACTTTCTAAGTCATCGGTATGGATACTTTTTGGTTGTTACCAGCCATGTGTGTTGAATTGCTCTGACCAAAGTCAAACTAATATTGATTCCAAACCTTGTTCTGATACTGCTTGACCAGTTGAAAGCAAACTTGGCTGGTTAACTGTGGTTCAATCTCATTGTACCTAGTTCCTGAAAGACTTCAGAGAGAATGGAAACCATTTAACAAAATTTAAGATATGTTTGTAAGGATATCAAAGAGCAGGTCTGGTTAGTAAGTGAATTGAGGTTTTAAGCCATTCCTGCAGCCACTTTTGTAGACCGAACACGTTTTGAATTTTTTTAAAAGTATTTATTTATACATGCGTTCACGAAAAGTCAAGTAGATACTCAAATGCATTGAACACTCACATTTTTTACATTTTTCCTAACAAATTATATACTGACACAGTAAGAGTTCATATTCTATTAGGGGTATCATATACCGCATTAGATGATGTGGTGTCGAGCGCCCTTAACTATTGTCTTTGTTGGCAGATTTGGGCCTTTGGAGGACACAGGAGAGTGATCTAAACTGTTTTGGCTCTGCAACGCCACGCACGAGGATCCCTGCACATTGTTTTTTCATCCATGTCTATTCAAATGTTTTGTGCTTGTACATCGTGACCTTGTCATTGTTGTTTACGGTGAACTACATTGTCCTACATTCAAGTAGAGTCCAGAATCTCACCCCACATTGGTGGGAAGTTGTGGGAAGTTTTGCTACTCCAGTGTGTTGAAAGTTTTCCCTTGTTGGATTTAAAATATGTAAGAGGTCTCTGATTTATCTGCATTGTATGGACCGGGACGTATCTGTCTCGGTTTTTTCACCTTCGAGTGCTGCTAAGTACATATTGTTCTTTTGGTCGCCCATAGTAGAGAGACGGATTCGGATATCATTGGATACAAGTCAAATATGGATATTCATGGACATAAATTTGTGTGATCAAGTGAGAGAAGGAAAGGAGAACTAAAATCAAAATTTTAGGGTGTACTCTCTTTTTTCGGATATCATATATAAAAAATACAAGTCCCTTAAATTTTCATGATTGTGATTATACATGCACGCGAGCGATTAGGTGCGGCGAACGGCGGTGATTACGTGCGGCGAACGGTGGGTGCGGTCGCGACGTGGGCCGTTCGATCGCGGGTCCATCGCATCTAACGGTCGACATGAATCGCACCCGACCGTTCGATGCGATGGACCCGTGATCGACGCAACACCCGCCGTTCGCCGCACGTAAATATATAAATAGAGGACACTTTTCGTTTTTTGGATGCACGTTTGAAACAGATGCTAATATTTTTTAGATTGATTGACAAGCTTACTCATACGAAATATTTTATACACGAGTGTTGTTATAGTTCTCTTATAGCTTTGTGTACATTCTCATATCTCTTATGAATTATATGTTTTGTATATGTTTTGTTAGATGAAGCATTTATATTTTTTAAATCTCAGATAAAGTTAATTTCTGTCTTTGATTATTTTGACATAAAAGAAAGTTTTTATTCCATGTATAGCCGTAGATACCAGCCTTTTTGAACTGGAATCATCAATGTGATACATCATGTCAAAGTCTGTACAATCTATGTGCATATTGTCCCCTCTCACCAAGTATATATCCTACCTAAATCCTAATATGCTGCCCCTTTAAAAGCTCAGTTTTAATTGCACGTGATTCCAAAAGACATGGACCCTTACTTTCTTTGGCTGTCAACAGTGATCTTATGAAGTGTAACTGAGTCAGCACAACTTGAAGAAGCCTTATCTGGTGACATGACATGTGAACCCAGTTGGGGTAAAGTTAAAAATGTATGGCCATGAATTTTTCAAATTTATGGCCTATCTTCCTCCCGACCGTCCGATGCGATGGACCCGTGATCGATGTCGCACCCGCCGTTCGCCGCACGTAATCACCACTCTATACATGCAGAATATGAATATGAACAATAGATAATAAAAAACATATACATTTCATAATAAATGTTAGATTTTGATATTTTTTTGAAGTTGATACATTGATATCCGTATCTGCACTTTAAATATATAAATAGATGACACTTTTCATTTTTTGGATGCACGTTTGAAACAGATGCTAATATTTTTTAGATTGATTGACAAACTTACTCATACGAAATATTTTATACACGAGTGTTGTTATAGTTCTCTTATAGCTTTGTGTACATTCTCATATCTCTTATAAATTATATGTTTTGTATATGTTTTGTTAGATGAAGCATTTATATTTTTTAAATCTCAGATAAAGGTAATTTCTGTCTTTGATTATTTTGACATAAAAGAAAGTTTTTATTCCATGTATAGCCGTAGATACCAGCCTTTTTGAACTGGAATCTTCAGTGTGATACATCATGTCAAAGTCTGTACAATCTATGTGCCTATTGTCCCCTCTCACCAAGTATATATCCTACCTAAATCCTAATATGCTGCCCCTTTAAAAGCTCAGTTTTAATTGCACGTGATTCCAAAAGACATGGACCCTTACTTTCTTTGGCTGTCAACAGTGATCTTATGAAGTGTAACTGAGTCAGCACAACTTGAAGAAGCCTTCTCTGGTGACATGACATGTGAACCCAGATGGGGTAAGCTTTGAAAAGTTGAAAATGTGTGGCCATGAATTCTTCAAATTCACCCCCACATTGGAAAGTACTGTCCCCCCCTACATTGGGTGGGATTATTATTGCACATGAGCACTTGCATAAATAGATAAAAGGAAAAAATTCATATAACCCCTAAATCTTGTCTAAATCCATAAAACCCCCTGCAATCTTTATATATCTATATAACCCCTTTAATCATATCCAAAATTCATATAACTCCCTCCGTCCGCCTTCTGTTAGCCAAGTTAATGACGAAATTGAAAAAAATCCATATAACCCCTTGTAATCTGGCCTAAATCTATATAACCCCCTGTAATCTTCATATATCCATATAACCCCTTGTAATTTTGAAAAAAATCCATATAACCCCCTGTAGTCTGAAAAAAATATTTTTTTAAATTAAAAAAAAAAAAAATCCTCTTGGCATTTTTGAATTTTTTAAAATATTTATTTCTAAAAACTGTCACATCTATCATATCACACATACATCTCTCATACTTATTATCAAACATAAATAATTTATGCAGGAGTATAGTTGTCATTTAAAAAGTCATAAACTCTTATCCATCTCTTAACTACCATTTATTCTTATTTTATACAAGGTGAATCAAACAACAAAAATATCAATTTTACGTTTCCCAATGAGAATAATAAAAAATACAACAAAATAAATATTTACAATCCATTAGATGTTAATGCATGTAAATGTTAATTTACTCTATTATTAATGTGTCGGGGTACTGATTATGAAATCACATGTCATTTATAATTCAAAAATTAGGAATAAAAAAATATATGAATAAAAAAAAAAATTTTTACTCTATTATTAATTGAAAAAATTATTTTTTATTTTTGAATTTTTATAAATATTTTTTTCCAGATTACATGAGGTTATATGCAGTGGCGGAGCCAGGATTTTTATAAAGGGGGGGGCCTAAATTAAGTTATATAAATATTTTTTAAAATTATATCATTATATATTTTTTTCAATAGCATAGATTAAAAGCATTCATATAAAACATATCACTGAATAATTATAAAAAATCATTATTATATTTTAAAATGATATGTCATATTTCATATTGATAATTCATATAAAAAAATGTCAAAACATAAATCTAATAAACAATACATACCTTTAAATTTGACTTCGATGATATTTCATATTCTGAAAATGTTGAATGATTTGATTATTTTAGATATTTATACAAATGTTTTAAACTTTAAATAAATTAGTAACAATGATAATAAGATAAAAGGAAAAAATTATATACCTTCAAAATATTGATGGAATGAGAGAATTACAGATTATAGATTCTCAATTGTGAGACATTTAATGGAACAAAAAATAAAAATTATTTAGAGTTGAAGTTGAGATATAAAAGAAAAAAAGAGATTCAAAAATTTATTTTTTTTCAAGATGGACACATAGGTGAAGACGCTGAGAAGTGAAATCCATGCTTCTATAGCTGTTTGTGGGATATAGATAAAATGAAAAAGGAGAGTTAAAAATGATGTTAGTGGTTGTTTTAATTTTATTTTATTTAGTTGTGAATGATTGTTGTTTAGAAAATTTCATATGTAGGTGGGGTCTATGATCTATGGACCCTAATTAAAATTAACTTACCACAAAAAATTAAAAGGACCTAGAAATAAATTAAAAGGATATGAAAATAAATTTAAAAAATCCAGGGGGGGCCCCCTGGTCCTATGGTGGCTCCGCCACTGGTTATATGGATTTTTTCCAAAATTATAGGGGGTTATATGGATATATGAAGATTGCAGGGGGTTATATGATTTAGACCAGATTAAGGGGGGTTATATGGATTTTTTTCAATTTCGCCGTTAACTCGGCTGACGTAAGGTAGACGGAGGGAGTTATATGGATTTTGAGTATGATTACAGGGAGTTATATGAATATATGAAGATTGCATGGAGTTATATGATTTAGGCAAGACTGATAAAAACAACAGCACCATACTCTCTTGTTGGGGTATGATCAGAAAAGGAGCCTCTTTGTGACATTTTTTAGGCTCACACACACAACGATATGGTTCATTTTTCCCTTTAATGGACACACATATTTAAAAAATGTGCTATTGTATTTTAAATAGGCGAGCTGTTAAAAGTGCAAAATCTTTTAAAGCACTCAAAATCTTTGTGCAAGCAAGTCTGAGTTTTATTTTGGTATCAAAGCTTGTTAACTATAAATTAGATGGTACATTCCCACCCTTGTATCTGCTGAAGGACAATGCGCAGATAATATTTTGTTATATAAGCCTGGGGGATGTTACATAGTGGAAATCTTTCTCTGGGCTGCTTGATGAAAAATGGAAATATAATAACATACAAAAAAACATGGTCTTGTAGTTTCATATCTAATTCATTAGTCCAAATACAAGGCATTGGATTTTGCAAGTTTGCTTCAGAGGGTGGAAACTTCACAAAAAGCTGTAGATGGAAGTATCTAACTGCGGTAACACAGGCTTTCAAACCCCATGTGCTCTTTCTGTTCCATTTGCTTGATCATGTTTGATATACCTACGCCTCCTGCAGTAAACAGCAACACATTGAGCTAATATGTATCACTCAAGTTGGTGTCAGGAGTTAGTAATCATTTTTTACCTAGGCTTATAGCGCTTGCAAAGATGGTGAGGGCCAGAATGAAGATGATCAATGATGCTCTTCCGAGCAGCACTACCAACTTCCTCACAATATGTTGTCCGGTGAAGGCAGCGATAGCAGCAATAAGCATGAGGAACGCCGCTGCAAAAGGGAATTCATGTTTTCAATGAAGATGGGTTACTTACTCTGTGGTCAAATGAATATCCTTAAAGATGGCAATGCCCATCCCTGCTGTTTACTTACCGTATGGAACCGGGAAACGATCTAGAAGGTAGTACTGCACTACGGACATTGATGATGAGAATACCATTACAAAGGTTGATGTGGCGCTCGCAACCTGTAAGAAAATCAAGGAAATTGATGATTGAGTGTTCCCCCGAACTTAAGTGCTGAAGTGTCTTGAAATTTAGATCCAACTGCAATGAAGAATGAACAGCAGAAGGAACCTATTTTTGTTGAAATTTCTTGTGAAAGTTCAGAATAAACTGCAAAAGCATACATATCCAATGCTGCAATTTTTTTTTGGGGGGTGGGGGGGCAATTAAGTATTAGTTGATCAGAAAACCCATCCAATGCTAATTTGATAATTCAAGTTTATTTCTTCACACAATTTTATTCGATCAAGTCTAGCAATTTGACTGTTGAGCATAATCCAAATCTAATTGAATTTGCTTGTCGTTTGAGACCTCATTTAAATGCATGTGTGTATGAGTCATTTGGCTTTGGAATGCTATCTTTCAATTCATAAGATAGTGCTTTCTAATCATATATGAAAACATGAATATTTTCAATATAATAATGATGGAAATGATGCATGTAGTTTTCTTGTTTGAGTGGGTAGCTTATATATCATTTGTCATGTTTTGTGACTTTTTTTTTTGGTAGGAGAATCCTAAATAATATCATATATGCATCATGAGAATAATAAATGGAACCTGTGGAGGGATTCCTAGCTCAAGAAAAAGGGGTCCCAAAATAAAGCCTCCTCCAAGCCCAAGCAGGCCCCCAACCACCCCTGCTATTATTCCAAGGACGCAATATAAAAGAAGCTGGTGAATTTTCCAGTTCACATCATGCTTCCCCTTAGATGCAATGACCCTCCGTCCTCTGTACAGGGAGATGGCTTCATAGAGTGTCACGCTGACGGCAATGGGCACCTGTAACATAAGAAAATATACAAGCCAGATGCTTTTAAAAATATCTTCCCCCAAGTGTTTGCAGATTTCTGTTCAAGGTATATCAAAGGCAGTTGTTCTCTTTAACTATTCAAGAAGGGTTTATAAACCATTAAACTCATCGTCAGGATTGGATAGGAGGACAGATCTATAGACATGCATGCATTGGTGGCATAGCTCCATGGAATTAACTACAGAGTACTTCATATGCATGAATATAAAATTACATAACTGTGGACTGATATTGAATTGAAGAATAGTGAAGAAGAGGCAAATAAGAGAAAATATGAGAAAGGTATATTTCAGAGAATCAGGTAATGCAAAGTTCAAAATTATCCTATGTGAAAGTGATTGTATTGTGCATGAATTGTGTAGGTGTATAATCATAAGTGTGGTGTAAGCAAGATAGGAACTGAAAAGGAGGTGTTGAGGTTGGTATTCTATGTGTGTTGAAAAATATTGATGATTTTTATTTGGATTATAAATTGTGGTTACTTATACACTCGTTGAAGAACTTTGGCACTTTTTAGGAATTTTTTTCATTCTCGAGATATTTTGATATTCTTGTACCATTTATTCCTTCAAAAAATGGAGATATCCAGTAATAAATGATGATTGTAAATCTATGGATTCTTCGGCCATGAGCTTCTCATTTTTCATTCCCTGATCATCGTGTTACATTATTTGCATGCCATGACTTCTCCTTTTCCGAGTTTAGTTAGTCAATTATCACTTCATCAGGCATCATGGAAGTTAAGACAGGAGCCATTTTAGAATGTAAGCAGTCTTTCGAGCATTTGTCAATCATTTAGCAAAGAATGAGTGCTCTTTTGCATCGAATCTATATTGACTGTAATTCAATCGTCCTCATTAATTAATTAGCATACAAAATTCAACATAAAAAATTGGATAACTCATTGAAATACCTTACCTGCATTATGTTTAATGCCCAATACTTTGTGGAGCAGGTTGTGGCATAAGTCTGCATACATGATCAATCAGAAGAAAAAACATAATAAGATTTTAAATTCCTAATGTTCATCGCAATAAGAAAGATTCCTGCATACCGAGTTCTCTTGCATGCATGAAAGTAATCTTACCTTAAACATTTGCACAACAAGGAATGCGACCCACACCAATACAAGAAGCATAAACTCTTTCCAGCAAATGTTGTCCGAGATGGAAACCTGATATATGATGGTGAGAAGGATGATGTTGTTGATGAACACAACGTGTAAATTAATATTAAGTTCTAGTTTACCTCTCTGTCTGATGACAACCTGGCATCTGTGTTAGCAGTTGGACCACTTGGGAGTGGCTTGTACTCCAAGGTCGGGCTCTCTGAAACCAAAAATTCCCAGATGATATATCTAGATCAGCACTTATAAATTCTATTATATGGGGCTATTGCATGGGGCGTATACATATATCAGAAATAAAAAAATAAAAAAAGAGTTTTGTGAAAGGGAACCAAATCAGTTTTCATTCCTTTCTGCCCTGAATTTTGATAAGCATAACTCCGAGCATAATCTTTCTTTTCTCACACAAGTCATTCATTTATTGCAGGTAAGGTTCATTTGCTCACCATTTTGATCTGAGGCTGACTCCATTACCCTCGCTGCTTCCTGAAACTGAAACCAACAAAGCAACTTTATGAATGATATTGCATAAAGCTAGGACCATCAAGAGAATTAAGGTATGAACCTTGGCCTTCTTCATCATTGTCTCCTTTTTCCATGTCTCAACTCCCTTGAAGAATGCCTTGCTCGATGTACCTATAACCATCACATCCATTTGGTCAGTAGGTAATTCTTTGCTGATAAAGGGGATTATGTTGTTTCTGAAATGTCAAATACTCTCCTGTTTTAGAAGTAAAACTTTGCTGATAAAGGGGATTATGTTGTTTCTGAAATGTCAAATACTCTCCTGTTTTAGAAGTAAAACTTATTTTAGGACGGTATGATCAAATAGGGACAGTGACACCATGTTCTCGGTAAAATATTGTTGGAAGTGATTGATTACTTGTACAAGGGATAAGTGTGGGTTCTTATATAATAGTTTTCTTAAAAGAAAATAACACATGAATAATACGACAAATAAACAATGGCATAATGAATATTGTTCTCGGTATGATCAAATAGGGACAGTGACACCATGTTCTCGGTAAAATATTGTTGGAAGTGATTGATTACTTGTACAAGGGATAAGTGTGGGTTCTTATAAACAACGGCATATGAATAGTTTTCTTCAAAGAAAATAACACAAGAATAATACGACCAATAATGAATAAAATATGGTTGATGAGAATTTGATAAGATGTCACTGTACAATAAAGGAATGATGTTTTCCAGATATCCTAGTATAAGTTTGGCTATTTGCTAGTACTCAAGAACAAAGCGGTGCCCCTTGCAGAAAGATCATAGTGGATTCAAGCTTTTGAAACATCGGACTTGTTATATCTTAGGCAGTGGCAATAAAGAAGTTGAGCCCCAGAAATAGGAGTACTAATTTGTGTCAAAAGAGTTTCTTGATAAAATTTCTAAAACCACAAAATCCAGTAATTGAGATAGAGAATTACATTTCATGGTTGAACATTTGATGAATGGATCGAAGCTGGATTAATTTTAATGTGGAGAAAATATAACTTTGGATGTAGACATTGATCACATCACGGAGGGCAGAAGTAGACCTACCTTTTGAAAATCGACAATTTTGATGAATCAACAACACTATATAATGTTAGCTTATCCCTGTTACTGCGTACGTTACCTACTAATTGGAAGGAGACAATCAATTAAAATTTCAAACTTCCATACATGGAAAAAAACCCACAACTTAGCAGATCTGAGGGATGTCTTTAAATAACCTAAGAAGGACACAGAAATCAGTTCACAAGATCCAAAGAACAATATGAGATTCCAGTGGTTTTAAAAAAAAACACAAGATTGGAAATGAAAGGTAAGCGAAGCCAAAAGATATCCATACTACAATAACAGAGACAAAAACAGAACTACCCTAGCAAAAAGAAGAATTACCCAAGAAGAGAATGATAAGAAGGACAGTGACCATCCAGTCAGCAAATATAACATTAAAGGCAACTCCAATGCTGATGCCCAACATAAGCATGGGCTGAAAGAGCAATGCAAGGTCATAGTCAATTATCGGCAAGTCCATCGTGGGGTGCCTCAACCTGAGATTGTAGTACACGGTCGATCCGGCTGCACCCATTATCATACCTGGAGAGACAAAAACAGTAAACACAAAACACAAACAAGTGTTTCTAGACTATAATTTTCTGAATTTCAAATAAGATTTTGATTTACATTTAGAGATGGCGGTAGAGCTCTTCGGGTCGAAGCCGATGATCAAGGTGAGCATCGGGACGAAGATCCCACCGCCACCGACGCCTCCTACGCTCCCCAAAGCAGCACCCAAGAACCCAATTGCAGATCCAAGAACCACTCTCCACCCAAACTCCAATTCCTGTTCATCATCCCCATTTCAAATCAAAATCATTCACCACTGTTTGAAATAAAAAAAGACTCAATTTTTCTTATTCTCACCGGCCAGACACGGCGTTGAGGATCCTTTCCCTGCCACAGAAGGTCTACAAGCTTGGCCATGAAAGAATCAACGGACGTAACACTTCCTTCGCCGGCGGCGGATCTGAGAGGCCTTTCGGCCCAAACGGGTTGGACCCCAGACATCAGAATCCAATAAGTGAGGGCGGCGGCGGCCGCCGAAGCCACCATGAGCGGTGACCGGTGTGTTTGAGTCATTGATTCTGGTTTGGGTAGCACTAGAGAGAGAGAGAGATTCAGGTGTTGGAAGGAGAGATGATGTGGTGGTTGTGGGGGCAGAGGAAGATCTGAGTCTCTCTCTTTCTCTCTCACTCTCTTTCTCTCTGCTTTTTATCAACCAAAATTTTGAACCTGACACGGGACAGACCAGTTCACGTCCGCTTATAAATCAATGACGTCGTCTTCTGCCTGAAAAAAGAAAGCACACATTTTTTCTCCCCAAGCAACTCTGAAGGATTAAATTTAAATATTGGGCTAAATGCATGAAACCCCCTGAACGTTTTCTTATATCCATTTCGACCCTTCTTTTTTTCAAAATCCATATAACACCCTGATTGTTTGGATTATATTGATATAGCTCATGCGGTTAACACCTTGAAATTGGGGTGTGGTGAACTTAACCACAGATGGTTAAATTACCTTTTAACCCTCGTTACTTTCACATATGCCCAAGGAAAAATGCATATAACCTTATGCCCCGTTTGGATAACGGAATAACGAGTATAAGGGTAGATAAGAATGGATAGGGAAAATGGTTGTTTGTTTGCAGGGTATAACTTGGTATTACTAAGTCAGTTTAAATGAGTATAAGAGAGTATAACAATTCTAAGTAACCCCTAGGATAAGCTATACTCACTTTATCTATTCCCATGAGTCCACATGTCAAATCAACTTTTTATACATTATCACATCAAATCACCTATCAATACCTCTTATACATCAAATGGTACACATGTCAAATCAATTTACACTTTATTTATATTTTATTATTTATCAATCAAACAACTCAACTTTTATTCTTACGTTTCCCAATGAGAATAAAAAAAATACAATCAAACATAAAATTTCTTATTCTTGTAGAATTGTTATTTATACTAGCATAATTATCTATCTAGAATAACTCAATTCCGCTATCCAAACGAGGGGTTAAAGTTTTGTGAATGTTCATATTAACCCTTTTTTTCTCCTGAATATCTATAACCCCCTATATTTTTTCATGGATAAAGATGTAGGTCCTTGAGTTAGTTTTCTATCAAAATTTAAAAAATATTTTAGATATATTTTATTCATCTAAAAGTGCTATAAATGCGTTTATCCATATAACCTCATGAGATTTAAGAAAAATTAAATATAATGTCTCTAAATAATCAAAATGTCATCCATAAAAAAAATATCCCACTGTATTTCTTCTTCAATGTGATAAGAATAAATTATTATATATTGCTAGGTTAACCACACACAAATTTTAACTGGATAATGGTATATGGTGATATGAATATTAAGTACATAATTTCAAGGGGTTATATAGATATATATTTTCAGAGTAACGTTAAGTAACGACATATTTCATAAATATTATTTCTAAATTGAGAAAAATTTAACTCAAAGGTTTTTTTTGCTTAACCATGGAAACTTTCATGGGGTTATATAGATTTTTTTTAAAAAAAAACAAGGGGTGATATGAATATAGGTGAACTTTCAGGGATGTATATGCATTTTCCCTTAATTTTTAAATAGGGTACAATGCATTTTTGACCCCCTCAAATTTGCAAACTTGTAAAGACATCCCCTATATTTTAAAAATATGCATTTACACCCCCTTACTAATAAAATCACATGATAACATGAGAAAAATAAAAAAAACATGAAAAATATTGTTGCTTGAAATGTATTGTGGATTTATATTATCTAAGATATATGGATGGTTAATTTAAGATGTAAGAATGCATTTAATGACTTCACATGTATGGATGGTAAGTATAAAATATTGTTTTGAGTGATAAGATAACATTTTATGTTATCGATTGTTCTATTTTAATGAGAAGCATACAATAAGGGTCGTAAGTGAATATTTTTAAATGAGTAAAATGTAACTGGACCCCCTAAAATTTAAAAAAATACACTTACACCCCTAATTAATTTTCTATATATCCAAAAAAAAGTGTCAATGAATTAATTTTGGATATGCTTTGTATATATAAACTAATATAATAATCAACTCTTCAAATACATTTAGATGTCGATGCATTGTTTGTGAGAATTAACTCGTACAATAGTTAATTAAAATAGTAAAACCATACTTTTATCTCATCTTAACGGAAAATATAAAGGCAAGAGATGTAAATGCATGTTTTTGATATTTAAGGGGTATTTTTGCAGGTTTCAAAGACTTTAGGGATCCAAATGTATTTTACCATTTTAAAATTATAATAAAGGGTACAAGTGTATATTTTTAAATAAAGGGGGGCTGTTCTCGCAGGTTTACCCTTTTAAATGTTAGTCCTTCTCTTGTACAGAAATTCATTATGAGTTGGGGGGAAAGGGTGGTGATTGGGACTCTCACTGCATGTTGGGTGTTTTTGTTAGGTTGGGTTTCTCCAATTAGTGGGGTTTCCGTACAGAGATGGAGTGGGTGTGACAGGAGAAGACTAGATCTATTGGCATGGATGGATAAGAGTTATCTTTCCTTTTTGAGTCAAACCCAGAGAAATTGTTAGTTGGATTAATGTGGGAGATGGGAGACCAATAAATGTTTGGCCTCGTTTATGTCTTTCCTTGAGCTTATCAAAATAGGAAAGAAGTCCACTCTTACTTTTTTTTTAATTATATTTTAATAAAAAACTTAAAAATTCAAATATCGAGTATTTTATGAGTATTTTTAAATAAGGAATTTGAAATCTCACATGAAACTTCTTTTTTGTAGTGATTGAGAACCGGATCATTCATTTATATAAGTTTAAATAGATACTGACATTTTACAAACCTCCACGTTTTATCCAAATTATGTTTGTAAACTTACTCTAAAGCTGAAGTATTACCCAAGTAGTTGATTATTTTATTTTTTTTAAAAGCAAGCTCGCTTTTTATAGTGGATTTCATGAGATATTATTATTTTATTACTAACGAGATGTCCACCATCACTGAATTTGTCTCATGAGCATGAACTTATGTTTACCTTTAACAACTATTATTGGATCAAGATCTTCTATTTATTTTTTTTTATACATTTATATCTTATTTGACTCATGTGAGATTGTCATATCATCATACATAATATCATGTGTTTGTAAATTCATCAAGTAAAATAGATTTTATTTTCTTATTTTAGATTAATATATATTTGTAACAGTCTAATTTTTAATTTGATGATGTGTCAGTCTCATAATGAAAATCAAATAAGATAAAATCATGCAAACAGATAAAACTAAACAGAGAATTTTAATTCATTATTATAATCATTTAAATGGTAGGGTTCGTCACAAATGCCGGCTGAGTAGGCTTCCATAAGCACCCTCACGTGGGCGGCTGATATTTGAATCTTATTATTATTTAAAAAACATGTCTACGTAGATTTAGACCATCTAGACGGATTTTAATATAAAGACTTCAAGTACATTAAAAAAACATAATAATATCTTACCAAAAAAATATATTAAATAATTATTTAATATCAATAGAATCAAGTCAATATTAAATGTGGATGTATAATATATTAAGAATTCTCATTTTGAAAGTTGGTACATTTTGAATCCACCGATGATGACATCTTCATAATACCAATTTGATAAGAAGTTGGACTTATATAATAAAAAAACATCCAGTAATTTAAATTAAAAAAACTTAAAAATGATATACAAATAGATATACAAATAGCACCACCGGTTCCATTTAAACTACTTATTGTTATTATTTTATAATTAATAGCACTTGGGTCCGGGTTGAACCGATTGTAATCATCGGGTTCGGGTTGCACGTGACTCACAAAGTTGGGTTTGGGTTGGCCTGACCCAACCTGACCCAACCCGAACCCGTAAATTAATATTTAAAAAAAAAATCATGCTAATATGGGTAGCAAATTTTAGGTATTATCTTATGGGTTGGGTGGGGTTGATTTATTTATTTTATTGTTATTCGGGTTTATTTTATATTATTTTTACAGTCGGGTTGGGTCGGGTTGGTTTATTTAATCGGGTTGGGTTCTTGATTCGGGTTATTTGCAGGGTTGGGTCGTTTGGAATTCGGTCCGAACCCAACAGGCAACCCTAAATAGACCAGTAATGATAACTAATGATGACTTAATAGCATACAATAGCTAAGCTAGGTAATAATACAAATGAATGGGTATTGCATGACAACACCTGTCCCATCACTAGCAAACTGCAACGAAAGTGACACATTATTCGATAATTAATCGTACAGTTTGATTCATATATATACGTGTGTAATTTGATTTATAAGTACACAACACAACATATGCTCAAACACAACAACTTAATATTAATTGTACCAATTAAAAAGTATTATGGATCCAAATTCACTACACAACATGAATTACGCTCAAACACAATCCACAAAAAAGTGACATGTCCCTACAGCGTTGTGGTTATTTTATTTATTTATTTATTTAAAAATTTGCTTGGTAATTTTTTTTTGTACAAATATTCTCCAATTAGCAGGGATAAAATTTAAACTTAAGACCCCTCGATAAAGAAGGAATATATTTATCAACCTGTCAAAAGGTGATTTGGTCAGTCAGTTTTAAGGGAACGGTATTTCAACCCCTCCAACTCTTCCACCCACCCCCCTTTTTTTGTGTTATCCTAACCCACCCCTCCCCCTCCCACCACCACCACCTCCCCCTCCTCCCTCCGCCGCTTCCGAGACCCCCACCACGCCCGACGCCGACGCCTCCGAGGGCGGCGACGAGGACGAACGAGTTGACGGTGACGCTGGAGCCCTTCATGCGTTTGAAGAGGTGGGCAGCCTCGGAGGTGTTGGCGTCGGACGTGGTGGGGGTCTCGGAGGCGGCGTCGGACATGGTGGGTGCGGGCGAGGCAGGGGTCTCAGAGGTGGTGGTGGTGGGAGGGGGAGGTGGTGGTAGTAGGAAGGAGAGGGGTGGGTTAGGATCACAAAAAAAAAAAAAGAGTGGGTGGATGAGTTGGTGGGGTTAAAATAACCGCCCCCAGTTTTAAACCTTGATCGCATAGATTTCAAGTTGGTGTGCAGGCTTCCTTGCAACCCCCAATCATTTTGATTTTAAAAAAATATATACTCGTATAATGAAATATATATGATTATGAAAAATAAAGCATTTATCTAGATAAATCAATATATATATATATATATATATATTTTTTTTTTTTAAAAAAAATATTTAATTTTCATACATTGCACTTAATTTAGTATATATTGTGCTAGAGCAATGTATAGGCATCTAGAGGATCACTTTGAGCTACAGGGCTGCAAAACGGCTATCAAATTAATTTATCATCAGTTCAAATCTTTAGTCTTTCTTATCAAACTTCATATATATCAACCCATTTTTTGCTATTTGTTTGGTTGAGAATATTCGTACTACATATCAATGTCATCAAAATCACTTAATAAAAGTTACTGATCATATGGTTGTAGTGGCACCTATGTTAGGAGATTTGCATATGATAAGTTCATTTTATTTTACATGAACCAAAAGAAAGAGAGTGGGATGTGCAATATATTTGGATAATCATAGGAAGACATATCATCACCTCTTCAAGTTCATTTACAAAATAGAACCAATAATAAATGATTGTTTCAACATTTGTAGTGTTGCAGAAAAACCTCAGTTTCTTCTTCCTTTTCTTTTATGTCCGTGTTGTCGTCTCCGTCACATTTCTCCGTCTTCTTCTTCTATGTCTGCACACCCACCCATTCACGTGTCGTCTGCGTCTGTCTCTGCGCACCGAAGAGATCGGAGTTTTGAGGATTTTTGTAAATGGTTAGTGCTAAGTGCGTCTACGTGTTTATGTATGTGTGATGTCTTTTGGCTTTTTCAAGACATTGTTCTACTAGTATGCCAATATATAAAGTGACATTTTTTTTTCAAACTTCCAATGTGAGATTATTCCAGGCACCCACCTTGGGTGTGTATATATATTTCTTTTTCAACACTAACCTAGACTGATTAAAAATCTCATGCATTCATATTTAAAAAATAAATATTATAAAAAAATACCACAAATTTCTTACAAAAATTGGATTATTGAAATATATCAATTCTAAGTGGAGAATTTGAGTTGAGAATTTGTTTGCATTTAATGCCGTACTTTATCAACTATTTCTGGTTGTTAATATAATCACTTTTTTTTGTAATATAATCACATGTAATATGATGCAAAGCATTTATTGTTTAATAATAATAAATGAACTTTTAACAAGTGACCTGAGAATCTGAGATCACCCGTTGACAATACCCGTTTTTTACCCAGTTTAACTATTCATATTCCACTTATAAATTAATAAATGCTATCCACCTCAATCAAAATCAAGTTTCGTATTCTTGAAACACTGATCCAATAAACTTGCTAATTAATTAGATGGGATGTGATTTTTTATATCAGCAAACATTTTTCAAATGTTAGTTGTGTCCTAGTTAACATCGTAATAATATAATAATAAGACTTGGGCGGTTTGGAGGCTTTTCCATTTTTCCCTTCCATGGTTGAAATTTGTTTTAAAATATGATGAGATGGAGTTTAACAACCAAATTTCGCAAGAAGATTTTGAGGACAAGTATTCCAATTATTTAGGGTTGATTTGACAAGGAAAACAATAGAAAAAAAAAAGATAACTATGAGGATGAGTGGGAGAGAACAACTTATCTCATTTACTATAAAAAATTATTAAGATAAAATGCGAACACATGTCTCGATTTTAAAATGAAAATAAATTCTTTTTTTTATTCTACTAAAATGCTGAAATAACCTTTATCTCTATTTTTTTGTTCTAAATTATATAATGTGAATAAACAAAAATGGATTTTTTTATCTTTTAAAAGTAAGATAATTTATTTTTAAAACTTTAACCTCTTGCTCTTAAAATGATAAAAACATATATCATTTTATTCTTATTCACATCCATTGAAATTCCGGACAAAATGGTTAATATCTTATTCTAGCATGTAAAACAAAAATTCTATTTGTGTTATTTCAATCATCAGCTCAATTATTTTATTATCCCAAAACTTTATTAATAAAAAACAGAGAAAACAGGGATCATAATCTTCAACGATACACCGTCGCAAAAAACGTTGCAAATTGTGTCAGTCTGTCTCCCTTTCATTTACGGCAACGGCACCAGCGGTTCCTTTCCCCTCATATAAATAAGCGCCAACTGTTTCGTAGGGAAACTTCGGATTCCCTTCCTCTTCTTTTTTAAATTTCATTTATTTCCAAAACCTTACTATATCAAAGACATAACTCTTGAGTAAATGAAATGCATGCATCCAAATCTACCAAACCCATCACAAAACACACACACACACTTTCTGTATGTCTGTTTCACTGTCTGCCATGCATGCAATAAAAACAACAAACACAGGTCGGTTTGATTTACATCCTCATATGGAAAGGTTTACATCCTCATATGGAAAGGCGACAGTCTACGGTTGATGAGAAGCTTCGGCGTTCTTTCGCCATTCTTGGCTTGTTTTCTCCGTATCCGAAGCTTCACGGAAAGTTCGTCGATCGGGCTCTCCGTATCTGTATGTACTGCGAAGGTCATCGGAGGTCAGGTCAGGTCTGCCGCACTATTGGATGCAACGTCTTGCTTATCAGCTCTCCACTTTTTCTCTGTTGCTTTCAAACATTTTTTTTTATTTAGGGAAAAATCTAAATAACCCATTGTAAACTTTCTGGAATCTATATAACCTTATGATTTTTCTGAAAATCCATATAACCCCCTGAAAACACGCATATATAAATCTAAATAGTCCCATGATTTAAATTTTCATTGACATATTAGGATTATTTTGTCTAGTTTAATCATGGTTGAAACTATAGTATATTAAAATATTCCTATAATATGTTAAAAAAGTAAAAAATTCTTATGTAAATGATGATTTTACCATTCTAGATAGAGTTTTATAATCTATCCGAAAGGATAAAATTGTTATTAACAGAAGGTTTTATGCATTTTTAACAAATTGTATGGAGTTTTTGATGTACTATGTTTTTAGTCAGGGTAAACAAAATTGAATATTTACATAATATTTTTCATTTGTTAATGGAAATTTAATTTAAAAGGTTATTTAAATTTACAGAGGTGTTTCCAAGGGATTATATGAAATTTAGGAAAAACCAAGAATTTATATAAATTTCAAGCAGTTTGCGTGGGGTAATTTGGATTTTTTCATTTTTTTTTTAATAATGAAACTGAATTGTTGTCGGTTCGGATCCGTGCATGTTTCTTATGTGTGTGTGTTTGGTTTGGATACTAAACAAACACGTGATGCATTTTTTAAGTCACTGTTTGGGTGGATCAGAGTAGAACGAAATTAACTGTGAACAAACGAAAAAATATATATATTTATTTATAAGAAATAAGTGTAAGTGTGTGGGTAAAGTTATATGTCAGCATATGTAAAATATGTAAAATAAGCTGGTATTATTATTTAAAGCCGTCTCTTGATATTGTGTTATTCTATCTAATTTATTCCACTTGTACAAATAAAGATGTAGGGTCCACATATCATTACATCAAATAATTTGTTATTACCTCTTATAAATCAGAGTTCCTACATGTCAAATCATTCTTCATTTTTTATAAATCATTATCCATAATTTATTTATCTATTATATATCTATAACTTATCATATTCAGTTAAACAACAAAAACTCTATTATTACATTTTTCAGCAAGAACAATTAAAAACAAATTAAAATCAAACAGTATTGATAATGTTATATTTCACTGATAGTGATATATATTTATCGATCTATATCATAATAGTTTTTAATCTTGGAGTAACTTATATTGTCATCTAAACATGCATGGGCAAATGATTCAATGCATGAGTTGCTCAGAGCTGAATTTAGTTCAATTTAAGGAAGGTACCTTTGGCTTAATAGAAATTAGTTCAGTTCTAATTAATTGTGTTCTATAAAAGATTCCTTCAGATGACACATTAGTCAATATAATCCGCGAGTTGTTCACTTCAGTTTACATGAATATCCAACCAATTCATTAATGGTCGAGTTCAATTTTCATTTCGATGTGACCTTATTTAATTTGACATTAACAGTTATGAATTATTTAATTTGGACAGTGGGTGATTTAATCGAGACACACCCTCATATATTCATTAACAGTTATGTCCATAAATTATGGATCTCATTCAATTGAGACGGATGAGACCCCATCAAATATTATGAATTATTCAGAATTAATGACACCCAATACAAAAATACAAAAATAATCCACACAGTAGAACAATTTATTAAAACACTAATTAGTAGGTGATCACTCGCTGAATTACAAGCGTAGTGGACAGAGGTTGAGACACACCCTCTCCTATGCATCTAATCAGGTTTTAATTTTTTTTACTTTACCATTTTTTAGTTCAAGCTCTCCCATCTTAAATTTATAAAGAACAAAATCTCTTTCATTAAACCCCTTTTTAAAAAAAGCCCCTTAAAAAAAAATAAAAAATGGAGGAGAAAATTAGGTGGGGTGGGTCTTCCATTGATTAATTGTTTAATTTTTTATGTATTTATATTTATAAAAAATTTATTTTATAAAGTGTATTTGTTCAATAGATAAATTTTTAAAAAGAAATGTCAGAATAAGTTTTTTCTCCTCCAGAAATCTAAACTGGATCTCATGTAACAAAGAACACATGAAGTACCAGAGAGGCAAGTGTGTTAGGTGGAAACTGACAAAAACAAATACATCAAGTACCAGATATAAAATTGACACAAGAACAAAAGGAACATAATCTCATCAAGTACAACAGAATCTTGAATGGTTGCATCTGTTAACAGAAATGTCGATTGTGTGACCCTGTGACTTTCCTTTGTTTCTACTGGTAATGAGTGCTGCAACGTATTGATGGAGCTGGATATATATTCATTAATGGAGGGGAATCCAAGATGAATGATGAATAAAAAAAAAACAAATAATTTATATATATATATTTAAAAACAATAATGCTGAACAGACATGATAGTTTTTGTTAGATAGTTCATGCAGTCATCTAATGTCACTTATGCAATAATCTATTAAAGTGTGATGGTGTGTGTGTACATGTATGTATATATATTGATTACCAGTGTCTGAACTTTTTCTAATAAAAATAGATAAGAGAACCTTTACTTATCTTTTTTTCATCAGATATATATTTCAACCCTTGTAATGTTAAAGGCCCTTGTGATGGTCATGATCGAACCTGGTGATTTACATCTCTGCGAGCTCTAGGATACAACAAATTAAAGCCACTGAAATTCTCACAATTAACAAATGCTAAGAATTTCTTTAAACACTCTGGGAAACTTTACTAACTATGATCCTGTGATAAAAAGCTTCACCAAATTTTTAACTTACACATTTAAAACCAATTAAAAGGGGACATGACTTCTTATCACTTTTTTAGACGTGGGGTTGTGAAAGGATGATGTGTCATTTTTTATCGGCTTTGGTAAAAACATTTAGGCTCCGTTTACAAAAATTCAGCAAAATAAAATATTGAAAAAATAGAGAAAAAAATGAGTGAGAGATGAATGGATAGACGAAGCCTGTTGCGACGTTTAAGGCGTTCGGCTCCTCTCGGTGCAGAAGTCACGAACTGAACCGCCCTCAGAATCTAGCAAGCACACACCGAGTGCACGCTCATGTAGAATCAGAAACTGGCTTAGATCTCTATTACCATAAAAACACTCAGGCTACTAGAATAATAGGACATCAGAGTTATCTCTCAAAAACTCTCACAAGAGACTCTCTTTGAGTGAATACACACTTTTTTACTTGGATGAATAAAATGGCACATAAGAGTCCCTTTATATAGGCTTCTAGACGACTCAAGAGTCATCTCCAAATTCAAAGTCCCAAATTAATTGAAAATAATGGACTTATAATTATTTTATGCATGACTAACTGTTTCATATTCAATGGCAATGGCAATGGCAAAACCCATATACATAGTGGACTTTTTTTTTTATTGTAAATTCATGAATCCCAACCTAGGTGCATCATTGGAATGAAAAACTTGCATTTATTCTAACAAAGATTCATCTAGAAATCTTACACACATGAATCTTACATATTTAATTTAATAAAATAGTTACTCCATTAGCCAGAACACATGAATCATGTCTAAGTCCACATCCACATGTCATGTACACATACATATCCAATTATAGCTCTTGTTAATATTAGATCCAAACCCTAATGGGTGATCACTTGGAGAATCATGTGACGAACCAAAGTTTGAAGTAAATATATTAATGTATATTTTGATACCAAATATATAATTTTGAAACTTTATTACTTTTCAAAAACCCAACGGGCCCGTTTGGATAGAGGCATAAGCTATTCTGGGGCTTATACCTATTCCAGGAATTGTTGACTTTATCAATGGAATAAGAGATTTTGTGTTTGGTTGTGTTTTCAGTTATTCTCATTGGAAAACGTAATAATAAAGGTTGGAGTGTTTGGTTGATGAAGAATAAGATAAGAATAAGATGTAAAAAGTTGATTTGATATGTGGGCCCCATTGATGTATAAGAGGTGATGACAGGTGATTTGATGTGATGATATATGATTTGATAGGTGAGTTTTCTTATTCCAGTGGAGGAATAACACAATTCCATGGGTGGACTTGGAATACAAATACCAGCTTATTCTCTCCTTATTCCGCATAGCTATACCCCCTTATTCTGCCTACCCAAACACCTATTTTACCTATTCCACCCCTATTCCACCCTTATTCCGGTACCCAAACGACCCCAACAGGTATGGGATTAAAATCCTCTCAAGTTCACTTGATGTATGTATATGATTATGTGCATCCGAGGTTCTCCCAACATTACGAAGAACAAAACAAAAAATTTAGGAGCGCTAATACACGTAATCCATTTTGCAGCCTATTTTACAGTCTTATACGCTATGATAATGTAGTATATACTGTGTATAGAATTCTATCATAGTATATGACTCAATTTTTTTTTCACTATGAGAAAAAATATACTAATGTATCTCAGTATATATTTTATTTCATATAACAGTATGCATTTCAAATGATGAATATGATTTAAAAAAAAAACAGAAAATGAAATGGACTGTTATTGAGACTGCGTGTAGTGTATCTTTTTCCTAAAATTAATGTTGCGTTCCTCGTCACCACACCCGAAATAGCAAGCGTGATGCTTTACTGTTAACCACCCCCTACCGTGGAAGGATCTCTGATATATAATGTATTAATGTCAGTATGCAAATCACTTTCATTTGATAGGCTTATCTGCTTCATTCACACCTCATTCAACACGATCTATTTTCCAACTTCAAAAGTGGTCAAGCAAAACCCGGATCCCTAAGATCCAGCTCTGAGTGCCAATGAAACATTACCTATTGTTTGGTTACAATTTTCTAATTTTCAGATTTATTCACATGAACTATACAATTTTTTTGCTGCCTCACTTTATTGGGCTGATGCGTCTTGGGTCAAACAATAAAGAATGTTATTACACTAAACTTTTTTGCAGTATCAAGAGTCAAATTTAGTCTCATATACCTCATTAACCTCATGGATAATGTTACATCCAGTCTCATTTTCAGTCTACATGTGTTTCAAATTTTTTTAAAATAGTGTACCTCATCTAATAAGGTGAATGCTTTTATAAAAAAATGAAGCATATACTCTAATGAATTGCATAAATGCATTTATAGAAAATATAAAAAAATTCTTTCAAAATATATGTCTCGTTAACGTAAGCATGTGCATCGATAGAAATCTATCGATGCATATAGAACTATTGGGGCTGGAAATGGATCTGGGTGTGACAGCGCCCTAACCTCATTCATTCGTTGTAATGAAGTGTTAACTTTTTTTTACATTTTCTATAAATAATATCATTTAATTTATTAGAGTATATTTCACATTTAATACAAAAAATATACTTCATTAGAGAGTATATGAATGTTAAAAAAATGAAAACCGTGTGAACAACGCTTTGAAATGTAATGGACCCGAGTGTAACAACAGACTGATGCAGGTGGATACGAATTACAAGGACATCAAGGGCATGTTTGGATACTGTGCAAATGGGGGTGGGTTTTTATTTGCACATGTTCAAACATAATATTTTGTTTGGTTATGATATTTAAAGTGTGACAAATAAAATCTAAGGTTTTCATTTGCCCCCAATATATGGGGAAACAAAATCTCAACCAACCCATGTGTTTTCATTTGTAACAGATTTTATTTTCACACCTCTCAAGTGTATATAAAGCAATTTTATATTTTTACCATCGAACAAATTTATTAAAGTCTATATTATCCAAAACAAATATTTCATCTCTTAATCTTATCTTAAGTAATAAAATAGATAATTATATTTTATAAATTTATATAACTTACAATAATATAATTGTGTGGATAATAAATATTAATATGGCATGAAAATATTAAAATATGTCAAGAAATCTTAACTAATTATCATATATATTATCCAACAAAATTGTTATTTATAAAATATAAAAAAACCTTATAGGATTATTTGTTAGTTGAAATCCGATTATTTTTTATTTATATTCTATTATATTAGAACTTTTTTTAACCACATTGACTTATATAATATATTTTTCATAAATTTTTTGGGTTTTAAAAAAATAATATATTTGATAATCATTTGAAAAAAATATTTTATCTATTTATAATATTATTATCTTTTAACATAATAAATTGACACATATACAAACAGTTTCACATATGAGACAAACAATTACTAATAAGAACATATGTGTAAATGATAACACAATATGAAAATAGACAAACATGTGCAAACAATGTACAAAGTTTCCTTGCACGTACAATGTAAAATTTGTCTGTGCAAAAAAACACGTACAAATAATCACAGCATCCAAACGTGCCCCAAGTGTTCTAAAAAAAAATCTTGGGAGCATGGGATGGGACTTGAACAATTCTGCTTCCCCGGAATTCTGAAAAATAGGATGCACTGGAACACCAATACCAACTAATTTCCACGTATTATAGTATAATTATACCCCTCATTCCTTGACAATAAACAACTTTTTTTTATCTTACTCTCCTGTATTCCTCTCCTATTCTCCTGTACAAACAGGGCTTTAGATTTACTACATTACTTGGGAAAAACAACAATAATTCAAAAATAGAAAAAGAGACATTAAAGAAACCAAGGTCTCAACAAAATTACAAAAACTAAAGCACATCATTCCGTCCTAGACAAGGAAAAAATCCACATCCCTCAATTTTTTACTTATCCAAGAAACCACGTAGTTATTATAACCTTTAACAACAAACCTCTCAAAAACCAGCAGCAGTTGTTACAAACCTGAGAAAACACAAAAGCCCAGCTCACGCCTCCAGGAAGCCCATACAATCCTTAGCGGTCGTATTCATGTGAGAGGGATCTCTCAGAATGTCGATACTCACGGTCCCGAGGCTGGTAAGTTTTGCCCGGCTCCAATCCATCATTATCAGCATCTATACCGTCCCCTTGATCTGGTCCAGTCTCAAACTGTTCATACTAGTCACGGTCATACTGCTGCTCATAGTGTTCACGTTCATAGCCTCCCTGATCATACCAGCCCCGACCATGCTTCGGCTCCACATAGTCTCTATTGTCGTATTCCCTCTCCCTACTGCGCCCACCCCGGTCGTAGTCTCTCTCCCTCTCACGTGGGCGGTCCCTATCCCGTTCATAGTCATGACCACGGCCCCAGTCCCGGTCACGGTCACAGTCTTGCCCTCTGTCCCGGTCCCGGTGCCTGTCACGGTCCCTGTGGTGCCTGTCGTCCCTCACATCACGGTCCCTGCCACCACGGTCATGGGCACGCTCATGGGATTTCTCCCTATCTCTGTCTCTTTCCCTCACTCTATCACGGGACTTCTCCCTCTCTCTGGTGGGGAACATATCAGAGAGAGATGTCAAATTTAGTGCCATATAAAAACTTGTTCATATAGAAAAATTGTATGAAATTTGCAGTAACATTCCAAGTCAATAAGCTGGGAAAAAATTATTTGTCCTCAGCCGTGGAAGCAAAATAAAAAATTAGTTATACCTGTCCAGATGGTGATCATCCCGTGACCTTGGTTCTTCGGAACGAGGTGGCCCTCCTGATGCCCCTTGCTGCTCCCTGAGCAGTACAAGAAAAGATTAGAGCATGGGGACAAGTTTGTTCAAAACAATAAAGTTCAATGAAGTCTGAATCAAATGGAAGGTGTGTAAAGATCCTCTTTAAGTCTGAGGTCTAATTTTGGTAATGGGGGGGGGGGGGGGGTGTTAAAAAACGTAACTGGGATAAAGAGGGGACAATTGCCCAATTTAGAAATGAAAATGAGGGTTTTTTTTTGTTCCACCTAAATGCTTGAATAACAATTATCCCATCTTTTTGTCCCGCTTTTGACAAATTTACATAGGACAAAATCCATCTATGGTATTTTTATCTCCTAAAATTTGGATAACTCATCCTTGTCATCGTATCCCCTTGTCAAACTAGCCCTAAATGAATAATCATAAAATAAGAGCAAGACAGAGATGTAATTGAAAACAAAAAAGCTTGAGACTGCCACCACAAAAGTACAATAAAGAATCAGTGGATCAAGATTCAGCAACAACTTGTGGAATCTGTTTGCTAATGGTTCTAAAAATGCCAATCAATTGCTCCAACAGTAAGGGCACAACCAGAATCCCATGTAAGATATTATGGCCAATTATTTTAACATCACCAATGATAAATTACACTCCAAAACCGACTAATCAAATAGCATGTGTAAGCACTGATCTATCCTTTCTAATAAATTGAAATCAACAGCACTTTTAGGCATAGAAAAAATGGTATATAACATCCTAAAAGCATTGGGATTAGCATCAGCCATAGAGCATTTTGAGAAAATATCCAAAAGCAGAGATGTCAACATCTGGGAATCATAATCTTACCTGCCAGAATATCTCTGGTTCAGATCTTCACCTCCAACCCTGGTTGATCCGAGTCCGCCTCCCAGCCTTCGAGGTCGCCAATTTGGAACAGTCCTTCCACGTTCAACATCCACAAGAACTCTTCTATTATCCAGCTTCCTCCCATCAGCTTGTTTGTATGCAGCTGCAACGTCATAGATATAGGTGATTAAAATAATAAAAAAAACAGAGAGCCTAGCTTCTCCCACAGATCCAATATTCCGCTTTATCACATATACCAATCAACCAAAAAAAACATGTCATACCTTTCATGTCCCGTGTATGCATGTATTCAATAAATGCATAGCCTCTGGGCTTGTTTGTCTCATTATCAGTAATTAGACGGACCTGTAACATTCATGCAAAACAAGGGGGAAAACAGCAGTTAAATAATAGAAGTATAAGAAAGGGAACATTGAAAGATCCTTTAGCCGAAGAGCATCAAATAAATATGGATATTTCCCTAGATAGCAAACCCTTGGACTGAAAAGGAAGCTTTTTAAAAACTTAATCCTATATGGCACGGCAGACAGGCACCATGCCTCACTAGCCGTGCTCACCTTTTAAGGTGCATAGCTTCTCCATGGACTGCATCACCACCAGTGCAATTGAGTTGGGATGGCAGAAAAGATGAGGTATGTGGCCGATTTAGCAGAGTAATGAAACACATTTACCACCCCTTACCAGGGGAAATTTACAATTGTTTAACTAGTTAAAAGAAATGAGGAAATATACCAGATATCTTCTCAACTGCCAAATGATTTTCAGCCTTTGAAAGTCAAAAAACAAAAAATTTAGTATCAAAACGAATTAAACAAGCCCACAACTCACATATTTAAATTGAACTGCTAGAATTAACTTGGTTGATCCATTACCCAGAAGAAATCAATTGATAGCCTGCTCATCCTCAAGTTGAAACTTTACCATGGCGGCTTCAGCACTGACTATAGCAAAATGAATGGGAGAAGAAACAAAAATGGATGCAGCAAGTATGCCTTTCTAAAAGAAAGGATTTGCTTACCAGGGGTACCGCTTATAAGTTATAACAGCAAGGTAAATAGCAAATAATGGAGAATAGGATATCCTCTGAAACCCTATGAGGTAATCAACTGGCCACCAAAATGAAAGGAGAAATCCATAAAGGAAGGGGAGAAGGAACAAACCCATTCTGCCATCACTTGGCATTTTACCTGATTTTACTCGTGATGCTTAACAAACTCTGAAGAAAGTTGACATTTAGATATCCAATAGTATACATTGTGAATTAGGACAAAGTGGCCAGAAGAATGATGCACTATGAATCCACCAGATGAACATGGAATAAAGCTTCTTTAGGCAAGATGCATCAGTGGTATTGTTCCCAAGTACATAGAAAGAAAGAACCAATTTACCAACTGATGAGCATACGCCCCACTTACCAAGGACATTGTGCCAAGGACATGGTATACTAAATATCAATAGTACCAAAAGCTGGGAACTAAAGCATCAGTAAATGTAACAGATCTCCACTGTTTTATTTTACAATAGAGAAATACACAGAAGATCCATTTTCCTTAGAAACCAAAAGGTTCTCTTGATCACAAATCCTCTCGACTCTCGTCAACCATTAACCAATTCGTCTTACACCGGAAAGGTAGAATGAAGAAAAGCAAATAAAACATAACTGTTTTACTTTACAATAGAGAAATACACAGAAGATCCATTTTCCTTAGAAACCAAAAGGTTCTCTTGATCACAAATCCTCTCGTCAACCATTAACCAATTCGTCTTACACCAGAAAGGTACAATTAAGAAAAGGAAACATTACTATTTTGGCCAATGTACAAGCTACTGATGTTAAAAAAAAAAAGTAGCAACTTCTTTTTTGAGATACCCATAAGAACCACCACTCAAGTACCTGACAGCATTTTAGATTATACAGAAAATAAAGATGTATATAAGTGTTAAAATTATTGTATATTTTATATTTATCAGATTCTGGAGAACAAGGTCTTGAGCATGATATAGGTCATTTTCCAATTTTTAAAAATAGAAAGTGACCTTGGAATATACTTGAGGTCAACATTGCAAAGACGAAGGCCTTGTATCCTTATATTAATGTGTTACCCAACTGAAGGGGTAACCCAAAATGAATATAACTCTTACCCACCCTTACCAATTCATGAGCAATAACCGGAACACCCTATGGGGACGCTCTGTAATACTTACCCGCTTGATTGCCCCATAAGCTTCAAACTCCCTCTTAATCCTTTGTTCGGTTGTCTCATGATTCTGCATAATATAATAGCAAAAAAACAGTGGGCCTGAATCAATCACAACCCAACAAATGAGTAATCATGGATTCATCTAAATTAATATAAACAGGCATAGCAAAAGAAACATCTGATTACTCACAAGTCTTGCCACAAATAGGGTCTTATATGGATCTCCTGTCATATTCGGATCACTAGATGGATCATCTACAAAGAACAGATAAAAGTACAGTGGGAGTGAGGAATTCCTTCAACGCAGCATTACAATAACAATTTCAGTAAAAATGAACAGAATTACATTTCTGGAGCTCTTCAGAGGCCTTTATTGCACCCTTTTCAAGCCGAAGTTCATGAATTCTGGCCCTTCTCTGCGCCTGTAGCATAAAAAAAAGTATTGATTGTGCATTTCAATAATTCTCCACAAGGAAACATTGCATTCCACAGATACATACATAAACTTCTCATTGTATTTTGCAATTTACTACCAATATAGATGAGGCAATTATTCAAAGTCATTGAATAAAACCCTACTAAAAGTAGACTTGAAACAAGCAGGGGATATTGTTAAGAAGCCTTTTCCTCAAATGATTTACCTCCCACTTTTAAGGTGGATCAGTTTCACGAGAAAAAATTTGTAGCCCAATTCTCTTTTTTATTATCTTTACTTGTGTTTGTGAAGGTGCTTCATCTTCCTCCCCTTGTATGGTCAGTGCATTAATATAAATAATCCGGTGGGCAATGAAGCACGGACATGGACACGGCAACACGGATGATGACAATTGTAGAAATATATATATATATATATATATATATATATATATATATATAGTGAAGTGATTGGGTGCGGCGGGTGCGGCCGCGACATGGGCCGTCCGATCACGGGTCCATCGCATCCGACGGTCCGATGTGATCGTTCATCACCGTCGGATGTGATGAACCCGTGATCGACGGCCCGTGATCGCGGCCACACACGCTGTCCGTCGCACCTAATCACTCCTATATATATATATATATATATATATATATATAATCTGAACATAATATTGAAGAGTGAAGGCAACATTATTTTTATTTTATTTTTTTGAAAGGAAACGGTAGGCGATTGCCCTCAAATTTTATAAATCAGAGATAATGCTCAAAAGGGAAATACAAATACAACATAACAATGTGAACAGAAGAACAAGAAGAACAAATAAGATGATCAGAGAGAAAGAGAGGGCAGCTTGACAGATCCACAGAGAGAGAGAGAGAGATCGCACAGATGGTGGCTAGGGTTGCATGAGTGTTCAGTTTTTTTGTTTCTGTTTTCACTTTGTTTTTTTAAAGTATAAATGGTTAACCGGGTGAATGGGTTATTCATGTCCTGGGCCGTGTCCAGCCTGGGAAGCCCAGCCTGTTTCACAAGACATGTTTGGGGCGTATCCAACAAGTGTCGGGTGCATGTCAGATGCATGTCTACACCAGCCAATGAGCCGTGTCCATGCTTCATAGCCGATCGGTCCAAAACCATTATAAAAAAAAACTCATGCTACAATGCAAGGTGTGACTAATAAAAAAGAGAAGACTGAAAGATGAACTTGTTCAATGGTTATGGCAAATGGGGGCATAGTTTGATATTTGATCCAAACTAAAATAACTGTTCCAAGTCAGAAAACAAAGTTTCTTATCAGCCACATGAAGAATTTACATGTGCATTTTCTCTAAATAGGTAAAGTCAACTGAAATATAAATCTATGATTTTGGAAATACATATCACAAGTTGCATTGAAGAAATGCAATAACGAATGTAGACTTCACCAGCACAGAAGAAGGAAAGTAAGAAATTTGTAGCCGATTGGTACAAGAGAAGAATGAATTACTAAATAGAAGTTAATTTACTTTATATACCTTATCTAATGGAATAAGAAAGAAAGTTATGCAAAATTGGTAGAGAATATCTTTGAATGTAAGAAAAATATGGAGGATTAATATATTGCTCTTACAATAATTATATGAAACTTTCTATCAATCAAGATTAATGATGAAGGCACGAGGATGTCCAACAATGGGTCTTTTTTACTTTGAATGATGGAAAGCAGATCAACAACGGGAAAGGACTTTAATACGGCTTTAGTGGGTGGCACAGAAATGCAATACACAGCCCCTGGAGATTCAAGAGAGGGTGTAATGAGCACAAGTTCAAATAACTGAAAATGCTTGAAAATAGAGAAGATGATTTCCAATATGCAACGTGTACATGCCAAGGGTTATCTTTTAGCACTATCTCTTACATTGCCTCCAGATGAAATTTTTAAGTATTTATGATCTTTTGTAATCAATAAATTGTGAACACATGTGGGTTATGGATGGAGAGCAACAAGAAAGTTAACACAAATATGGAATACAATTTTGGAGGATTTGATGGAGAATTCTAATCAATATAGATGATAATCCCAAATAAAGTGTTTATCTCATGTTGGAAATATCATATGAGACAACTGGAATTGGGTGGAGATAATGCATCATGGATTAAAATAATCAAAACACAGAATCACAAAAAGTTCACAGATGTCTAAATTAGAAATTAGAAAAAAGACAGTCCAACATGGCTGATAAAATAACAAGAAAAGAAATGAATGGTTGCAAGATATTACATGAATATTATAAACGACAATCGATAGATGAGGATTAGACTCAGATTGACAAGACCTTCAACAGTTTAATTAAATACTAGTGGATTTGCATCCTATTGGGGGAAACAGAGTGACAACCTTGTTAAGAAACACATTGTTAAGAAACAGAGTGACAACCTTGTTAAGAAATGAATGGTTGCAAGATATTACATGAATATTATAAACGACAATCGATAGATGAGGATTAGACTCAGATTGAAAAGACCTTCAGCAGTTTAATTAAATACTAGTAGATTTGCATCCTATTGGGGGAAACAGAGTGACAACCTTGTTAAGAAACACATTGACGACAAAAATTGTAAATATAGAACCATAATGAAAATGAAATAGAATCTTTCATCAAACAAAAGAATGATTGCTTTACTGGAGTTTCGCCTTTTTGAACAGGAGGGGCATATTCAGGTTCCCCGGGCTCAGCAAAATTACTAACGTATTGTGCCATTCCTAAACATATAAACCATCAAAGGTATTATTAGGGACAAACAACATAAGATAAAAAGAACTATAAACAAGGAATTATCGATTGAATATAAAACCACCTGTATAAGGAAGACATTTTCTCTTCTCTGGACGAGGCTTATATTCCAAGGGAGGTCTAGGCTCAAAAAGCTTCAGAAGGTTATTAGTGAGTCCTGTTGGATGACTTTGCCCAATCTATCACAAGCAAAAGCATCCTTTAAACACACAAATGATGCTTATCACGAATGACTACAAAATAGACAGAGAACCAATAAGAGGCATTGAGGGAATAGAGATCATAACAGTATGAAAACTGTAGTGCTGAACAGAAAGTTGAACAAATGCAACATGAGATAACTAGTATTCAAGTACAATGATTAGTTAGGTTGTAAGCACATCAACTTTCAGAAATCTAAAGTAAGATGTGCTACGAAATTGTTATTTGATGGACATCATTGGACTACCAAAAAAATCAGCACCCCATCTGACATTTGATGAGGGCTGTCATATATAATAAAAGAGATATAATATTGTTATATAATATCTTTCATTAATATAGAAGGATGATGACATACAATGATACAAATACCCAGTTTCACTCAGACCACAATCCAAAGCTCCAAATATAATGAAGTTTCACCATGAAGATTGTTAAAGTTATTAGTAATTTATATAGCTGGAAAGTATCATAATAATATGATTTGGAAGAATTACAATATAATGTAATATAACAGGTAATTACACATAAACAGAGGGTGTTTGTACTACTTGCATTCAATACATTATTGTGACACTGTTACCTTAGATTAATTTCCGATAGTCCAGCATGTTACAACTACTTAGTTACTCTCCCCCCAGGTATATCACTGAAATTATAATCTAATGTGATCAGCATTCTAAAAAGTGGGATTAAGCAGGTGGGGATTAAACAGATGCCTAGGAAGAATCGGTTCAAGCCTGCCTCATTCAGGGCTTAAATGGTCAAGAAATTAAGCGGAGAGTAAACAGCTAGACAGTAGTTAGGCATTAAATAAGCAGGGTTTGATATGATTAATTCCATTTTTTTCTACCCTATTTTATTGCATCTAATTTATTTATTTGCATTTTAAACTATTTTACATATTTTTTATTATATGTATATTAATATATAAAAAATGACTGAATAATCCCCACCTAATCCCTGCCTAGCCTATTAATCTATAGGCAGTCACTGACTGTCTGAGCCACGATTTTTACAACATGAATGTAATTAAGTATATGACTACAAAAATTAATATCAAGTATTCACTTCCAACGTACAAAATTACATCATAAGTAGGTTGAATATCAGTTCTTTTGAACATGATTCTAATACCTAAGAGTTTAAAAATTGTTGCCATGTATATGCTCATGAGGAACTAAGAAGACAGTCAAGCCAAAATAACCCAAACCTAACAAATCAAAGTATAAGAGGCAAGGGAAACCCTTTCAGGGATTGCAGAAACTCAAAAACCATTCTGTGCAATCAAATAAAATAAAAAAAAGGGATCAAACCCTCTCAAAAACCAAAACAAAAGAAACTCGAGACGCAAACAGTATAACCAGACAATCAGAACACAAAGAAACCACAAAGGAATCCAGACCAAATAAGTCATGACTCCAGGAACCACAGACGAAATCCCCAATAAATCCCGATCAAGCAATTCATGATCGCAAGAGTATTTCTAATCGACCAAAACAAAGAACAAAAATAGGGAAGAAGAGGGGATGGACCAGTTTCAGCTGAAGAACGTTGGCTCGATTTTGGGCTTTGGTGCGAGCCTGGACGCTGGTGTCCTTGTTGCGCATGAAAGGGTCATTGATGTCCCCAATTTTTCGAGATCGGACGACCGATTAACAATTTCCTGCAAAAGATCTTGATGAGGAGGTCGGCGGAAGATTGAAAAAAGGGCTGAGAATCGGAAGGGTTTATGATCGTATGAATGTATGATTTTATTATTAAAACATATATCTTAAATGTAATCTTATATCCTCGTCAATATGTTTCACTCACTCTTTCAAAATATATGTCTCCACATAAATTTAATTAGTTAAAACTAGTTTTCCCCATGCGTGATAATTAAAATATAATTAATAAAATATATATGACATCTTATAATTATTTAAAAAATTTTAAATTACATAAAATACTTATTAAATAAATTTAAAATAATACAAATATACTAACCAAAAGTGTGTGTGTGTTTTTGTGTGTTTATTGGATAACATAATAAGTGGTAATAATTTCTGTTTCATTAATATGCCACACCATTATTATATAAAATATCTATCCAAGTTATATAAATTATATTTTAAATTTAGCACTCTAGATTGAACTGTACAAAGAATAATAAAAAATAGTTTTTTTAAAAACCCCAAACTTATATTAATCAATAATTTCATACATTTCTAATAAAAACAATTCTATCAAAAATGAATTTGAAGATGTGGATAAGACTAATTAAATAGTGAAATAGTTTTCAATAATGATTTTGTTGGGAACACAAAAAAAAAAAAAAATCAACGCCCCCTTAAAAAAAGCGTGGAGAGCAATATTTTTTATATATATCTTACAATCCTAAGTGCATGCTATGGGTTTTTATATATCGTATTCTTGTTTTGAGTACAACTAAAAAATCACTAACAAATTGTTTTTGACAAATAATATCTAAAAAATTTACAATATTGGATGAATTTGATTAATTAATCTATCTAGATAAGGAATTGATCAAAGATATCCAACTTACCCCCGCTACCGTGAAACAATGTTTTGAGTAAAAATAAAAAATAAAAAAAATGCCCAAAAGCGATGCTAATGAGAATTAATATAGAAATCTATTCTATCAAAAAAAGGAAAAAAAACTTAAAATAAAAAAAAAGAATTACCTGGAGCAGCATGAATCCAAATTAGGTATCAAACAACGGCCATATTTGGGATATAAACTGATTTATAAAAACTTATTTCAAGCCTCGAAAATCCATTTCATTAATATGCAGAAAATACTAACCTTCCTAACTCATCTTATTTAGTTCGGTTAGGATTTTTAAACATCCTTAATATATTTTGTTAGTTTTAATTTAGATAACTAAATAATCTAATGCTATCTCAATGTCATATGTTTTATATTTTTTATTTTCAATGTATATTGTATATTAATATTTAAATGAAAATTGAAAAGGATTGAATGTGTATATTGAAAAAATGTTTAAATCTATTAGATTTTTAAAATTAAAAATAAAATGAATTAGTTAGTTAAAAACTACGTCATTACATAAAATTTATTGCAATGGCAGATCTGTTGGTAGTGGATTTCCTCCATTTTCTTTTTCGGCATTTGTGGGGGTTTTTCGAGGATTCGGATCCGGTGTGCGCCCTGCGGGCCCGATCGGATCGTCTCTCGGAAGGGGGAAGGATGTAGTTCTTTGCTGGGGCGCCCGATAGCTCCTCAGGAGGATTTAGGGGGTGGTTGTGATCGCCACCTGCTTTCTAAAAAAACATTAAAAGTTGGGATGTTGCAATTGATTGCCTGTGGGGGGATTATGGATTCTCCGCTCTGAGACACGGGCCGCACACAGAGGTGAAAACGGGGAATCCTTTCATGCTTCCGGGACTTGACAAAGAGAGGTTCAGAAGGTGGGGTTTGAGTGGGTGTGGGTCGGCTAGTGCAAATTAGCCGCTTGGGTCCTGGTTCAATTTGGAGAGAACCTGGGTAGGAAATGGGTTTAGGGTTTGACAAAGGTTAATCTAGGTTTAACTTGGGTTTTGAAGAAGGTTTTTGGAGAGTGGATTTGGCCTAGAAATGGGTTTCTCTCTCTCTTTCTCTCTCAAGGGTTTTTAAGTGATAGTATTGGGGGAATGTTTGGATATGAACTAGTGATTGTTGTGGATGAGTAGAAGAAGTGTTGGATGCCCCCTATTTATAGTAAAAAAAGGGCAAGGGAGTGTCCGCTGAACAGTAGATCAAATTGGATTATAGGGTGGTTGATTTGACATCCATTAGATCTTTGTTCTTCTGACACTGTTTAGGTGAGGGGTGTCTAATTGAAATTAGCCACCCAATGAGGGGCGGCTACTCTCAAGTTGCCATCCTAATGATGACCTGCCAAATATCTCATCTCTGACAAGCGGTGGCTTGAGACGGTTACTAGAGTTAAACCATCAGAGAAGGGGCGGCTAAAAGGAACATATTGCCACAATCATCAGCATTAAATGCTGCTTTATGTCCCATCTAAGGGAAGCGGTTTGGGGTCGGTTAGAGGGGTGGCTACTCCCAAGTAGCCGCCCCTGTCCAGCCCTAGAAATTCCTAAGGTTTTTTAGACTAGAGCTTCTCCGATTTTGTTTCTAAGGAAGTTTTTTTCTAATGTCTTCCAAAAGTGGTAATTTCTAAATATTTGTGACGTCCGACCCATTGAAGGAGAGGCCCAACAGTCCTAAGAGGCCCATGGATTGGGTGAGGGTGGGGGTGTTTAGTCCCACATCGCTTAATGGGAGGAGATAGTATGTGCTTATATGTGAGCACAGCTCTTACACACCAAGACGCGTTTTAAACCCGTGAGCCCATTAGAGGCAAAGCGAACAATTTCTTGCTGTGTAAGCCTGGGGCGTTACAGAGTGGTATCAGAGTCTGTCCATTACGCGATGGTGGGTGTGGGTGGCCCCACACGAGGACGTGTGGCCCATTAGGGGGGGTGATTGTGACGCCCGACCCATTGAGGGGGAGGCCCAACAATCCCAAGAGGCCCATGGATTGGGTGAGGGTGAAGGTGTTTAGTCCCACATCGCCTAATGGGAGGAGATAGTATGTGCTTATATGTGAGCAAGCTCTTACACACCAAGACGCGTTTTAAACCCGTGAGCCCATTAGAGGCAAAGCGGACAATTTCTTGCTGTGTAAGTCTGGGGCATTACAATATTACTTGAAATATTTTTATCTTTTTGAATGGTCAAAATTGGGGTATCTACAAGATCGATGGGAGACATACAACTCCCTCCTTCACCTTTCTAAAGTGCACCCCCCACGGGCCTACGGGTTGGCCTTATGGGCAAGCCTGAACGGGTCCAATTCGGGTTGGCTTGTGGGCCGGGCCCTAAAAAGTATGTCTGAGCCGGGCTCACCCTCAAAACGGTTGAGTCGGCCTATAAACGGGCCCGGGCCGAATTTTATGGCCTCGGGTCAAATAATGACCCTCTATGTGTATGTAATTTTTTTAATCCTGAAAAAAGAAATGGTTATCATTGTAGTTTGTATGTTTCACTCTTCTATCTATTATATTAATCACCAGTGTTTTACTTTTATTTATACACACACACATATTTATATATATATAAGATTGAATTAATTTTGATTTGTTTTAGACTTCTAAATAATATAACATGATATCCATCACTATTTCAATTTAAAATAGTGAAAAATATTAAATATTTATCATATTACACAAAAACATTAAATTCAAAAATAGTTTAAGAGAATTTATAATTTTGACGCATGTATATAATTCTTAGATAACTATCGTTATTAACTACTGAGAAGGTACTAGTGAACTACATATATTTTATTTTAAACTTTCAAATGCGGATTTTTTTTTAATTGTAGCATATTCTTTTATTTAAAACTTTATAACAAACTCGAGAACTTACATTAAATGCATAATAATGATTTAGTTGGCACACTCTTACAAATTAAATTAATTTTTATTAATTATTGAATTTTCTATTATTTATGTGTACATAATCTGAATTATTGTACCACGTGATATAACGTGTATAAAATTGGTACCACGTGTCATCAATTGGCGGATCGAGAATCATAGTCTGCGCCAACTGAGCCTATCCTAGGAGGAGTTACAGACTAGGTCACTCGATGACAGTCCATGTCAAGGGAGGGGAGTTTGACTTTACCTAGTAAGGAGGAATTGCATACTAGGCCATCCAAAAACAAGTACCCGACTTAGCCTTCTGAAGAGGGCCAGCAAACCAGGTTGACCAAGGCCAATACATGTCTGAAGACCACCATCAGGTTGGACCACTGAGGATAGAGCAAACCCAGAGAAAGCTATCTGGTTCAATTTTTAACACAAGCCAGGTGCGATAGGAGCCTTTAGAAGGCCTTGGCTTATCCAAAATAATTGTCAAAGCACATATGACAACTTTGTCATTCAGGATCAAGAGGATTTCTATGTGGTCGACCCAAGAAATGCCACGTGAAAAAATCCTCCAAAAAGGCATCCACGTTAGCAAATATAGTTACACCCAACATTAGAGAGGTACCCGGAATATGGTATGTAATAGTGTAGCCATGATTTTGCATAGTCGGGGCAAAATATAAAAGAATTCCATGAAGGGAGTTTACACAAAAAAAAGAAGAAAATGAAATAAAAAAACAACTCAAATATAAAGGTAAATAATATGAATCCATATTAAAAAAAAATGATACTCCTAGATTTTGATATTTAATATGTTAAAACAAAAACTTACAAGTTTTTTTTAGAAGTGATAGTTCATTCATAACTAACGAAAACAAGTTACATGTGAGCCAAACGGGGGGAGAATAGAAGACATAAGCATAAGGGAAAAGATGCATAAAATCAAAGAAAAACAATACATAGCCTGATTCAAGACCCCAAGTGGAAGCTCACACCTGGCAAGAAAAGGACGACACCCTGCCATAACATGAGTTGTGCCACGACAAACACACGCCGCTGCCCCCTAGCCCAATACCGTGATGGTCACATCTCTACTTCAATCTGACCCCAGAGGCAAAAACAAGCCTCACTTTGACCAGATAACACCCACAATCCTTTAGCAGGAAGAGGGAATCATCCCAAAGGTTTTCCATGTAGAAGATCAGACATATGGAAAATCAGGTTGTTTCAAGTGCGCCATAATGCCCACAGACCCTCCGGAATCACTATGTGACAAAAGCGACCCTGAACACATTTATCTTTAAAAGTGAGGCGTTCAAACATGACCTCCAAAACTCGTCCAGGTCTTGAAACTGGACATTGACTCCCACAGTAGCCCCAAACCTGTCCCAAAACCTGACCATGATTGGACAATTGAGAAGCAAATGCTTGATCGTCTCCGGTGCTGCCCCACAAAAAGCACATTCTGTTGGTCCTGCAGGCTGCCATTTCATGCGGTAGTCATTGATTAGGAGCCGACCTTGAAGAACTAGTCAAAGGAATAATTTGATCCTACATGGGAGTTTCCATTTTCATAACCGCAACATACGATCCGTCAAAATCGGGTTGTCAGCCTAAGACCGCGTCCATCATGAATAACCCTATTTAACGCAGAGTTCTCATATGGGGGGTCCCCCCAAGTAAGCACATCCTTGCTCTCATGAAGGACCCATATGAGGAAGGCAATGGAGTAAAGATGTCAGCTCGACAACCTGGGCTTTCGACGAGAGCTTTTGAAGGCGCAAACGCCAGTTCCCACCATCCCCCACGGTCTGCCAAACCACTTGGACAGACTTCTCATCTTCAGCTGCAAGGAACAAATCTTAGAAAAAAAATAAATGATCTTTGAATGGGGAGGGATATACACACCTCTATTTACTAGAAATCAACTCTTGTTGGAAACCCACCCAGACCAATCTATGAAGATTACAATCCCACCTCAAATTAAATATTAGGGTATGAATATTGTAAACCCACCCCACCATTTGAAACAATGAAAACCCTTTCTCTTCTCCATCCATCCCCATTCGACAGCCCCTTGTGTCATCCATCGTATCGTGGCCGCCTCCGATCGCTGCCCTGTCGTTCAAGGTAAATGCATTTTCTTCTTCAGATCATTCTTCCTCCTTTCTTCTTCTTGTTCCTTTTCTTTCAAACCTAGGTTGTTTGTATGGATTTTACATATGTTTATAAAAGATGAGTTGTGTAGATTTTTGAGCATGGATTTTTGTATAGGAGAGTAAATGATCCTATAATACCTATTCAAACTTATGTTGTTTGGATTTTTTAAAGGATCCGAAGAAGGTAGAATGCAAAGGAGACCGATGGTTTTTTAAAGGATGATAAATGATCCTTCAATACGTATTCAAGCTTATGCACTTTGGTTGTTTTTTAGGAGGGTAAATAATCCTACAATTCATGCTCAAGCTTGTGCCCTTTGGCTTTTTTAGGACGGTAAATGATTCTACAATACTTATTCAAGTTTATGCTCTTTTTTATGAAAACACATGTGGAGGTTGATGGTTTTTCAAATAGAATTTAATTTGATTTGGATAAATAGAAGGTAAGACTATTGTATGGAGGTGAATGTTGGATTGTTTGGAAGCAATAACTAGTTAGGTGTGGAGAGATGAGGATGTCAAACTATTTTTATAGCAGAACAAGCAATGATAAGATAAAAAAAATTTGTTTGATTCTTAAACTTTAGGAATAACTTCTATAAAAGGTAAAATGATACATTATTTTAGATGGTATATATGGACACGTTGAGTATATCTGATTAACTAAATACTGGTTTTAATGTACGCGCGGATGCGCGAGTTAATAATATGTAAATCTAATACAACATACATATGAAGAAAAATGTTTCAAAAATATTGTCAGAGCTATTTATATGTGCAATGACAATTAGAATGTATGCTTTGAACATGTAAGTATGATATAGATTCATCACATCTTTGTACATCATCAACGAATAGGTACTGGAAGAAAATAAGAAAGAAGAAATCAGATGGTGAAAATGTAATATTTATTCAATGATTGCCAAAGGGAATGGAAAGCTAGAGTAGTAATTAAAAATGGAATGAATGGAACAAATAATTGAATGGAACATTGAAAGGCAAATGTGTTAACTCATGACATCTGAGAACAATTATTAATGCTAGACAATACAAGTACACTGCATAAGAATGCATGATCTTTAGAGAAAATGTTCAGATCAAGGCATTGGTAAAAAAACATGATAGTAGAGCACAAGAAAACAATGTTGGGAAAAATAAGGAAAAAAATTGCTTGAAGATTATATATTCTCTTTTCAGATCATGTGTTTTTTATCAACGACACTGCCAACATAAAAATCTTATCTACAATTGAAACAATTAATTTCAAGTAGAGAAAATGGTGAACAAAAGAAGCTAGTCAAAATCAGTTGACATATGTTAGTCTAGATTTGAGTGAGAAGCAGACAGACAAATGTTGGCATTGACTTTGAACTACTTCAAAAATACTCCATGTAACAATAGGAAATTACAGAGCAGCATCATTAACAACGTCTAAAAATATTCCACATATACAAAAATCTAAGCCAGACGTCCAAACCAAAGGTCAATGATATAGCATGGTAAAGGAGTTAACATTTGCATCTTGTAAGTCAGATCTTACTGATCCATTTTTGTTACTTCATTTAACATTACAAACGATGGGTAATATATACTGTCTAGGTTGTTTAGGACAACAAATCCCCAATTGGTGAGTGCTACATATCAACAAGAAGAGAAAGATAAGAACTTTGTGGCTGAAAATGTATTCTATTGAGAATAATGCTTAAAAAGATATATGAAAACAAGAAAGCTAAAAACATACTGGCAATAACATTTAAAATGTGATCTTTTAATATGGAAGCATGATGTAGATAGTAATAAACTAATGATGCATATGCATACCCATTCTCTGGCTGAGAAAGTCTAACCACAAATTTTTCAGAATGCGTCAAGAATATGTGTTGCATAGTAGTAAAATAATCATTGAAGCAAGGAATGAGAGAAGAATTTGTGAAATACCTTATGAGCTCTGAAATTCATCCATATTTATTGATGTTGAATAAAAAATCTGTGTTTTTTATACATGAAAAAGTCGTTACATAGAATATTTGTTTTCATAGTTGCAAAATAAGTTGAGTGACATTTTTCTTACATGATAAAAGTTTTTTACATATCAAAACTTTACAAAGCCTGATATCAAAATGTTACTGTTATTTACATAGGCCAAAAAAAAACATAAGACAAAAGCTATTCATATATATCAAAATATTTGTATAGCCTCATGTTTTTCTAATATGTACAACATAGTTACAAAATGAGGCATGCCATGTTTTCTAAAAAGAGTTGCCATTCTCACTCACAGATAACACCATCAGCTTTGATGAATTGTGGTAAACATCCCTACTTGATTTGATGGTGAAATCGTATTCCTTGTTGATGATGTTTTCTATATCAAGTTCAATTGCTTTTCTCTTTTTTGATGTTGATGCTTCATCAGCAACCTTAAAGAAAAATAATTTAATACAATAAGTTAAAGGAATGTATCAAGGAAGATAAGGAGAATAATATATGCTGAAGTGTTTAAGAGAATAATAATATATACTAATACCTGAAGGTTATTGTTCATGAACTCTTCGGCTTTGTGTTGTAGCAGATTTTGTGCTATATCTCCAAAAAGTGTCACCCATGTACTGGTACTTTCATCTGTCAATTTTATCCTCATAGCATAGCTGCAATAAATTAATAGTAGGTATTATAAATGAAGATACAAGGTATTGCAAGGAAATCGAAATAATTGTATATTACGTACAAGGGCATTGATATAGATTCATGTGCATCATAGTTAAAGCAGTTAAATGATTTTTGATATTGTTCGCTTGTCTTTCTGTGATAGTGATTGCATCCCATATACCAAATAGGATGTTGTATGTGTGAGATTGAAGCACGGACATGGGTTTGGGTTCCCTGTTCATTGAAAATCATATTAAATTATTATTAAATTAGAGATGAAAAATATTTTAAAGAGAGCAATGAAAAATTTATTCTAATCTTACATAATCAGTTTGTAATGCTTCCTTCAAATTTGATGTCATATGAGATTGTTCCCCTGTCGTGAAATTGCTAGAAAAGTTACGTTTATGGCCATCTTTTATTGTTTTTAATGCAGATTGGTTTTCAATTGCCCTATAAAAAATACATTTTATATTAGTATCTTATGATATTATATTTTATAAAACGGGTAATGTATGATGCCAAAAATGATATATTCTAACCATTTGCGAAGATCTTCTGCTTCTGGAATTGATGGATCGATTGTGATGCTAGAATATACCGATGTTGACAAAGAGAAACCTGAAATATTTAAAAAATAAAATCATTTAGTTCAAAGCAAGCATATGAGAAATTTATATACAGAGTATTGATATAGATTTGTAGGAGAATAATAGAGAGACATGGAGAGAGTTTAACCTTTATATGTTGTTGCCTTTACTTTTTTAGCACATATTATGGGGCATTCATCAATTCTTTTCATCAAGATATCACCTTCTTCTGTTGCATAATTTTCCCATAAAGATAAACCAACTGAATTTAAACTACAAAGAAAGAAATATGAATTAATGTAATTGTCAGATATATGTTGAATACAACGGTGATTTTTTTAATAACAATCATACCTCTTGTCAGCAACCAGCAAATGACGACGAACTACTGCGTTGTTGTTTTCTAATTTCTTTATATCTTCAACTATAATTACCAGTACAAGCACATCTAAACCTGAAGATTAGATGAATCATATATTTCTGTTGTTTATATAATAAAAAAATTAAATAGGGACTATGAAAGTAAAGCCTCTTACCAAAACATTTTCCTTGTTTTAGAAGATCTGAGAGATTTTTCAAGAAAACAAATTGATATTGATGTTGTTGCGATTCAAAAGGCTCTTCTGAAACCTGTTCAACCTTTGTGCGTCTATTGAACTTCAATTGTTTCTCATTTTCAATGAGACAATATTTCTTAGGAATATGTTCAACTGTTGCATCAGAGATGTAATATATGTGATCTGTGTTGATAAGATTGTCAGAAAACTTGATATCCTCATTAAATAGTTTTGCTTGAATCTTTGATCCCTGCAAAAATTTTCATCACATATTTATATTGATGTGATTTTGCATATCTAAAAGAATAAATTTTTCTTCACAAATCCATCAAAGTTCCAATGTTAGTAACTTGAATATCATTTCTTGAATATTTCATGAACAAAGTTTAAGCTAATGTGGCAAATAAAAGATATCCTCATTAAATAGTTTTGCTTGAATCTTTGATCCTTGCAAAATTTTCATCAAATACTAATATTAATGTGATTTGCCGTATCTAAAAGAATAAAATTTTCTTCACAAGTCTATCAAAGTTCTAAGGTTAGTAATTTGGCTATTATTTCATGAATATTTCATGAACAAAGTTTAAGCTATTATTGAGCTTTCAAATAGGAAGCACTTCAATACATGTTTGATACAGAATATGGCAAATAAAAAAACACAGCATATGACATTAATACAATGTGATGTAAATTAGGCAATTTTTTGTTGAAATTTATTAATTGAAGAGGGCTTTTGATTGTATACAGATAAAGGAATGATTAGTTTAAAATGATGCAATCTAATTTATATATATAATTGGACTGGACTATCTTTCTTTTGAGATTTAGTATTGTATTGCAATTTTTTTCATTAATTACAAATGAACCATCTAACATGTTCTAGTAGATCCGAATGTTAGGAAGTTATAAAGAATAGGTAAGTAATTTAGATGAAACTCAAGATTCTTTTTTAATAGGGGATGGATATTTTAAAGTAATTTGGTAATTTGTTTAATCATAATGAATGATAATAGAGTAATAGGAGATTGTAAAGTGAAAAAATGTATGCATTGACTACAACATTGGAATGATTTTGAAGAGAAATGTATAATGTAATTCAATATGTGTTAGGTTCTATCATGTTTTAATAGAATAGTATAATTTAAGTGCTAAATATATGTAATACCTTCTCGTCGATAAAGATAATGGTCTGATATTCTGTTGCACTGTTTTTTCCCTTTTTGGTGGAAGCTTTTCAACAAGCTGGACCTTGATTTTCCAATTCTTTGTTGTTTCATTAATGTCTGTAACACAAAATTCTTTCTTACAGTCCATCTGTTAATAAGACAAAAAAAAAAGTTAGTATGTGATCATGTTTTTAGCATAGATATATAATGGAATATGCGATGCATAACATTGTAAAATAAATGAAAATGTATTGTACATAATTAACTAACAAATATATGTTATAAAGAAGCATGATCTGGAGAACATGCAAAATTCTACATGATCAAAATATGACATACCATGATTTATTAACTCTTTATAAACCACATTTCTTGTGAAACTGACATCCTTATCCTTTTTTGTTGGCTTAACAAGAACTTTTAGTATTTTTCTTACATGTTGATCTAGATAGAGCAACATAAAGTTGTCCGTGAGAAAATACAGGTTCTGGTAAATATATACCGACACGCTGTAAAGAGAGTGAAGAGAGTGCTCTTTCTTCCTATACATTTTGATTTCCCTACCTTTTCGTCAATTCAGAATCAAATTAATACAAAATGAGATAACATCATAAAAACAATAACCCAATAGTTTCAACCAAATAATAATCACAATTAAATTAAGAACAGGGGATTCTTTTTTGGAGTAAAAAATAAACAGTACAAACCATATGTTATAGCTGAATTCATAATCAAATTAATACAAAATGAGAAAACCTCATAAAAACAATAACCCAATAGTTTCAACCAAATAATACTCAGAATTAAATTAAGAACAGGGGATTCTTTTTTGAAGTAAAAAATAAACAGTATAAACCAAATAAAAAGCCCTCATACGTATTGCTGCAGCTGAATTCAGAATCAAATTAATACAAAATGAGAAAACCTCAAAAAAACAATAACCCAATAGTTTCAACCAAATAATAATCACAATTAAATTAAGAACAGAGAATTCTTTTATGGAGTAAAAAAATAAGCAGTACAAACCATATAAAAAGCCCTCAGACGTATTGCTGTACCTGAATCCCCTGTTTTTTTTTGTTGGGCCCCTGAAAGAGAATTTGAACGGGAAGGAAAGAGAGTAAGGGAAAAGAGAGACTTTAACCGACTGACTTGTTAAAAAAATAGGGAAATAACAGTTTCACCGACCTAAGAAACCACAATGAGAAGGTGCTGGACCATGTGTACACCTCAGCATACCATCAAATGAAAAAATTGTCCCCACTGTTTCTAACAAATTACAGGAATGCCATGTTAGATAAAATTGTCGTTATCGTGACAAATTATGATATAGAGTATTGATATTGATATATATATACGTGTTAAATACTAATCAAATGTACGTAATGAATAGCAAAATAAAAATCCTTATTTTTTAAAAAGAAAAGTTATTTTATCATTTTTAATAAAAATAAGTAGTACTGGTTATATCTTAATTCAATTAAGATATCCGCTCCGTGGGATGATAAAAACAAATTCTTTTAATAGGACTCTAGTATAAATATATAGTAGTAAGATAAGATATGAAAATATGGATGAGAGAGATGAAAATATGGATGAGGCACATTTGCAAATGGATATAAACTTAGGACAAACGTGCAAAAAAACCCATAAAAGACTAAATTGGCCGGTTTTACAAAGGGGCATTATTATAAAACTGTTATAGATTGGGGATCCATTTGCAAATAGTCCAGAGGAGATAAAAATTTGGATGAATCCTAGGGAGGGACCTGATTGTTAAATTGGTAGAAAGTGGGGGGATTTATGCAAATATCCCACAGGATTTGTCCAGGCACGATTACACCGTTTTGTCCTATTCGATGCCGATTCTTTTAATAGGACTCTTGTATATGGATAGTAGCATTGGCAAATGATAGAATGACTTAAAGACAAGGTAGAGATAATAAGCATACGTACGACAAGAATGAATGCTGGCATTAATATTTATGGCATGATAGGATTTATAAACCGACATCATTGGCAAGTAGACTATGCTGATATGAGTCAAGTATATAAATTATGTTTAGCTTAATGACATACATGGAGATGACATCCAAGTCTTTCAGGATGAGCATTTTTTCAGGGAGACAAATAAAAGCTTCATTGAATGCCCAACTCCAATACTAAATATTCTAATCAGTGACTAAAATAATGACCCCTCGTGTTAAAGAGGTTCCCTTCCTCTATTTTTGTTTTCTTTTTACCATACCTTGGTTCAAGTAATCTTATTATTCCTATCAAAGTCTATACCATATAGTATTCTTTACCCTCTCAATTATCCAGAAAAATAATTTGGTATTTGAATATTAAAATTCATATAATTCATCTGAATCTTTATATTAAAAAACAAATTGAAATATTTTTTGTATTGAACTAATTGCCATGTTCTTGTTTGTGTATTTCTTGATGAAAGTTGAAAATTTTTAATTATTTGTTTCATGGTTATGCTAGTGTTGTTGAGAATGGTCTGAATCATTGATTGATTGAAATATGTTTGCATATTGGTTATGATATATTGATTGAACAAAATGTAGCAAAATACTTTTTTGCAGAATGGCATCTAAGTAACGCGTTCCACAGACTATTTATCTTTGAAAACGTCAATCACAGAGACTTGTGAAAGAGCCGAGTAATCACATTGTTCCTAATGTTGAACAAGAGGCAGAGGTAGAGGAAGATGAATCTGGAGAGTCCGAGATAGAGAGAGAGGAGGTAGATATAGAGATAGATGGTGTTTTATGTGGTTTTATTATCAAACATATATGTGCATACATACTGTTATGCAGGATATAAATATGAGTTCCAAAACCAAATGATAGGTAGCTTGTTATCAATGATAGGAAGGAATATATGTATTTGAAGATGGGGGTAAATGGGTAAATATGATCCATGGGCTTTATTACAATCTGGCTTTTGTAACCAAACATGAGCAGATTTCAAATATTATTAAGCAGCTTAAGTTAGCAGCAACAAACGTGATTCCTGGATTTAATAAAAAGTAGCCTATAAAAGTACATAGTCAAAAAGCATGTCAAAAAACAGCTTTATACTAAAAGCTACTTTTCAATCTTTGTTTCCAAACGGAATCTCAGACATATAGAATTGTTCTTTGTTTGTTTTGAAAATTCTATAGGTCCATGATTTAAAGATAGTTTACATACTATTGAATATTGATCGAGTTGCCTATATTTATACTTCTATTTATTATGCAGATAGAAGAAGGTGATTACATACATAGCAGTTACCTTTTTAAATATGAGTTACTTACGTTGATACAAATAGTAGTTCAAATACAATACCAATTTACATATTTATGGGGTTAAATCATGGGCATGAACACTCAAATTTGCTCTGGAACCAAATATCCGTAGTGGGTGTGTTTTAAATTTGGGTTACCTACGTATGGATAAGAACTTAGCTATATTTTCTAGGTGGCTTATCTAATTACTATAGTTACATACTCAGACATAGATAATTACTCTATATTGTCTTAAATCATCTGATCAATAGAATTTAAAGAATGGACGGTGAGATGTGTTAATTTCTACAATTACAAAGGGCAAATTAATCATTCTCAATACACTTTCTCATTCTTTAATATCAGCATAAAATTTATCCCCTCCCAAATCTCTCCAACCACAATGACAATAGGCATTTAAATTTAAGACTCTCTCTCTCTCTATCTCTCTCTCTCTCCCTCACTCTCAAAATCTTTTTTTCTCCCCACTGTTTCTCTTCAATCCTCCTTTCTTTTGATTGAATAATACAGTGCTTAAATCCTCTTTTAAATGTATTTTTCTAATTTTAATAATTTTCTTGTTCTATTTAAAAATTTATTGTTTTTGTTGCTTTTTATTAATTGCATATGATGATAATGTAGAAGATTTTAATTTAAAGATTGTATAATATTGTATATCTATTTTAAAATATTTGTAGTTTAAAAAAAATGATGTATAATATTCAAACAATCTAGATTATTTTGTAAAAATATTTGGGTTCTTGCTTTAAAAGTTCGTCTAAGGATCAGCTGAAAAATTTAATTATCAGGACCAGCCCTGCATACACAACAATTTAAAAATTGTTGCTAGGCCACATTTATATATGATTTACATAGAAACACTGAGTTGTTAAGATACTGTACTTACATACTTAATGAGGTTCAATTACATACACACTCAAATTTGCTCTCTGTTAGAATTAAATATCCCAATGGCTGTGTTTTAAATTTGGGTTACCTACATATGGATCAGACGTTATCTATATTCCTTAGGTGGCATACCTATTTATAAAATTATATACATAGCCATAGAGAGTTGTTACTCTGTTATTTTTAATATGTCCATGATTTAAAGACCAGTTAAAAACCACAGTCATGGGTCCACATTTTTAATATGAGCTGCTTCCATAGAACAAATGGCTGTTCAGATACTTCATCTACTTTCGTACTTATGGGACTAACTTAAATACACACACACACTCAAATTTGCTCCATGTTAAAATCAAATATCCCTAGTAGATGTGTTTTAAATTTGGTTACCTACATATGGATCAGAAGTTGCCTATATTCCCTAGATGGCTTACCCACTTAGAAAATTATAGTTACCAACTAAAACACACTTTTTTTTAACACATTGCTCATGTTGTCTTCAAATTATTACAATTATTGAGTTGCCAACCCTTATCAATAATGTTGTATTTCTTTTTATATATGCAACTCGTTTGAAGATAGAAGCACTTTATCAATATTTACTTAGCACAAACTATCATATTTAGTGATCGATCATTCACTTCTTCGTATTTGGGGTTTAGTCCCCACATTTAAAGGATAATTACTTTTTAGTCCATGAGAGAGACATATCCATAAATTATTTAATTTTCTTTTTAGGGACTAAAAAGGAATTATCCTTTAAATTTGGAAACTAAAATCAAAATACGAAGAAGTGAGGGATCGATCACTAAATATGATGGTTTGTGGGGACTAAAAAAATAAAAAACTCTTTTTTCAGTATAGGGTTTTAGAACCCGATCTAATTGAGTGTTATTGTTGGAAAAACTTTTTCGAAATTAGATTAAAATAGCATGCAGGAATGGCATGGATGGAGGCACGTTGTACGCTATCTTAAGAACATAATTGTAGATACCCCAATTTTGATCGTCCAGAAAGACAAAAATACTTCAAGTAACACCTGGAAGTAACCCACATTTGGGCATCTAATAGAAAACCAAAACTTCAGGAAACCAAAAACCGGGAACCCTAACCTAAACCAGAAACCCTAACCCTAACCCAAACCCTGGCCCAAACCGGGAACCCTAACCTAAAACCCTAAACCGGAAACCCTAACCCTAACCCAAACCCTGGCCCAAACCGGGAACCCTAACCTAAAACCTAAACCGGAAACCCTAACCCTAAACCAAACCCTGGCCCAAACCCTAACCCTAAACTAAACCCTTGGCCTAAAACCTAAAAACCTGGCCCCAACCTTAAACCCACCTAGAGAACCCCAGAAAACCTAAAACCTAAGAAACCCTAACTAGCCGCCCCAACCATACGGCTAGTTGGCACTAGCCGCCCCCTGGCCGACCCTGAACCGCTTCCCTGTATGAGACATAAAGCAGCATTAAATGCTGATCATTGCGGCGGGTTGTGACCTTTAGCCGCCCCATCTTGGCCAGACCAAACCAAGTAACCGACCCGAGCCACCGCTTGTCAGAGATGGGACGTTTGGCAGGTCATGATGGGGGCGACTACCAGAAAATAGCCGTTCTGACAGAAGAACCAGAGAATAAATGAGGGATCTAATCAAACACACTATTAACCAAGCCATTCTATTACCCCCTGAATATTCCCCTGCCTCTTTTTTACTATAAATAGAGGGGGTTCAAAATATTTCTAACACAATGAACCACCAATCAATCCACCAATCTCCAACCCACAATCCTCACTTAATTGACCATTCCCTTCCACCACTAGAAATCCCTAGAGAGAGAGAGAAAGTCCCCCTTTTGTGAGAGAAAAATTCATTCCCTACACAAAAACACCCTCTCATTCCACCCTCCAAAAACCCGGATTAAACCTAGTTTAACCTTTGTCCAAAATCAAACCCATTTCCTAACGAAGTTCTGCCCAAACCAACCCAGGTCTCGGACGGCTAAACCCCAGTAGCTGCCCCATACCCGACGGCTGAAACCCACTAGCCGCCCCATATCCACACCCCACCTGCACCCCTTTGTCCCAAGACTCCTGTAGCCAAGCCCCAAAGCAGAATCGGATTACCTGTTTTTCACCTCTGTGTACGGTATATCCGTGTCTCAGAGCGAAGACCCCACAAACTCCCCACGTAGGCGATCAAGTCCGACCCAACTTTTTCCTGCTTTTCAAAAAAAGCAGGTGGCGATCACACACACCCCTTGAATCCTCTTGAGCCGCTGTCGGGCGTCTCAATCAGGAACGACACCACCCTTCTGAGAGACGATCCGACCGAGCCCGCCAGGGCACGCATCAGATCCGAATCCCCGAAGAACCCCCACACACGTGGATTTCTCCCACACCGACAATAATCACCCCCTCAATCGCACATGATACTCGACAATCTGCTAACAGATATAATCACCCAGCCTCGCTGATCTTCTCCTCTGGTGTAATGGGAAGAAGATAATATGAACCGGTTGCTAACTCAAACAATCACCAGAAAGAATAAATAAATTTTGTTTGGAACAAGAGAGAGAGTTGAGATTGCATATTTGTTGCAGTCCTCCTATAGTCTGATTATATAGGCGATGGAAGAAGAGAACCGTTTGAACTAAACGGATGGAACGTTTCGCAAACATTTGCCCCCAATCACGCGACGCCTTAATCACGATGGTTACAGATCGCGTCGCCCTAATCATGACGGTTACAGATTATTGAATATTCTATATATCTATCTCTTCTAGAACTAGAACCGGATCCGAGCCCAATGCCCAATGCCCAATGCCCAAATACCAAATACAAAATGCAAATACAAATGCAAATGTAATCCACAAGCCCTTGCCCCCTTGGGACCCTACCTAAATAGCAATTTTCTTCCTTATAAAGAAGATGTGGTTAAACAATTTAACCAATATGGAACTATGTTTCCAAGCAACCAAAACCAATAGAGGGAACACTTTCCCTCTAAATCATTTTAAAACTTTGAGTCTTCATTTGAAACCATTTGAAATAAAATGGAGGGAAATTCAAAACATTTCAAATGTTTCCAACAGTTATTACACTCAATATGTTTTTAAACTTTGTCTATTGTCTCATACATTACAATATATTGTATTGTTATAATGTATGAGCTCTATTATAGTGTTGAGGCAATAGTTTTTTTTAAATTTTTCAGTATATACTTAAATAGGGAAGCAACTTGGACAGGTTAAACCCAACTTGATCCAATCTGAAAATTTGGCGGGTTTGAGTTGAGGGTTTAGCGTTCGGGTTCAACTCGAGCTCGAACCCAAGCAACTGAACCTAATTTGGGTTGATTATGGGTTGATGATTCGGGTAATCTGAATCCAAGATTTTCATATCTAAATAAAATGTTCTAAGTAAAATTAAATTTTTTTAATGTGTATGATAAATTTTGAATTATGCAATTTATTTTCATTTAAAATCTTTCACTTCTATAGTTTGCATATATCTTCATTCTTTAAAAAAAATGTTCATCATTTTCATCATTTTTATTTTTGGTGTGCCGAGAATTGACTATTGTAAAGTTTTAATCATTTGAATAATATTTTTTCAAGTCCAATCAGAACTCAACTTAATCCAAATCAAATTTGAACGCAATCCGAACTCGAACAAAACCCGACGGACTGGCTTCGGATTGATTTTCTTAAACCCGAAGGTCGGGTCGGGTTTGAATTGTGCTCCAGCATGATACAACTCACCCGAGTGGCACTCGGGTACTTAATTGAGGGTGTATATATTTTTCTAAAAAAATACATGAAAACAATGATGCGGTGTACGGATGCACAAAGAGGCTAACATGTCATTTTCCCCCTTACGAAAACAAAATGTCATTCTCAATCTATTTTTGTCTCGATCAGTCGAAAGAAGGGGGGTGATTGAACTTCCTTTTATAATTTTTTTAAAGAAAAAATCTATATAACCCCCTATGACTGAAATTCATATAGCCTCTTGAAAACACCTAATAAATTCAAATAATCTCCTGAATAAAATTTACGTTAATAAATAATGAATATTTTGTAAATATTATTTTTGATTAACCCTGTTAGAAAATATTGTATACCAAAAATATTTTACAATGTGTTAAAAATATGAAAAATCTTCTATAAATGACGATTTTACTCCATTAAATAAGGTTTTATAATATATCCAGAGAAGATAGAATAATCATTTTTGTAAGTTTTTTAACATTTTTAACATACTGAAATAGTTTTTAACATATTATGTTTTCAGACAGGGCTATCCAAATGGAATATACGTAAAATATTCATCATATATTAATGAAAATTTTATTCATGAGGTTATTTGGATTTACTAAGTGTTTTTAGGGGTTTATTGTAAATTTTAAGAAAAGTCAAAGGGTTATATGGATTTCAGTCAGATTTCATAGATTTCATGGGGGGTTGTATGGATTTTTCCCTTTTTTAAAATAAAAAACTAGAAGACTGAAATACCCTCTAAGGGTGCATTTTACAAATCTAACCCAGGGTGCATTTATTTCACCCACTCATCCGACCCCAGCGTGATCTCCCAGCCGATATTTTTGTAAAAAATTAATGCATATAATAATCTAGATAGAAATGGCGGGAAATCTTGGCGCCACTGCGCCATTACTTGAATCCCTCACGAAGTTTTCCAGAGCTTTGATTTTCCGATTGTACCACCCACCAATGGAGGCAACCCAGATCGATATCGGCGTTGTAGAGCCCCTCACGAAGAAACAAAACACCAACCCAACCAGCAATGGCTTCCGCGAGAGCGAGACGACGACCCTCCCACTCCTCAAGGTCAAGAAGCTCTCCGACAAGGCCATCTTGCCTTCCAGGGCTTCCCCTCTCTCCGCCGGTTACGATCTCTCCAGGTACCCTTCAAAAAAACCCCATTTAAGCATAACTTCAAACACCCATTTTGCAATGACTCCATTCGATGTCTCAGCGCGATAGAGACCAAGGTTCCTGCCAGAGGGAAGGCTCTCGTCCCCACCGACCTCAGCATTGCCATTCCCGAAAACACTTACGCGCGAATCGGTAATCGAAGTTCCGATCTTTTCTTTTCTTTTCTTTTCAAGTGGGTCTGGTTTAAATTGGGTTTCGTTTGTTTTGGTTGGGTAGCTCCTCGATCGGGGCTGGCGTGGAAGCACTCGATCGACGTCGGTGCGGGCGTGGTCGATGCGGACTACAGAGGACCTGTTGGGGTGATTTTGTTTAATCTATCGGATGTGGATTTCGAGGTGAAGCCCGGGGACCGGATTGCGCAGCTTATCATCGAGAGGATCATGACGCCGGATGTCGTGGAGGTCGACGATCTGGATTCGACCGTGAGGGGTGTTGGAGGGTTCGGATCTACTGGTATTTGATAGAAAAAAGTGGGTCAAGGAGAGATTGTGATCTGGGCATTGTTGATGGTTTTTTATGTTCTGTTTGGGTGAGATCTTTTGTGAGTCATTTTATGATGAAGCTTTTGCTGTTTGACAATATGTCGGTAAAAGTGGTCCCTTTTCCACAAAAAAAAAGGTCGTACTTTAGCCCGTCCAATCAATAGATTTATATTCTCGTGATTTAAGTATCTTCGATTGTATATTAGAATGCGTTTCTAATAAAATTTTATAAATTTGAGCAAGGGATGTAGATGAACTCATTTACAAGGATTTTTAAGTTATCAGATTTTTATGTTTTTGTCTGCTGATCCTGGTGCCCGTCCCACTAGTGTCATATAGGGTCATATACCATTCGTATTTGAAAGAATTCGCACAACGGATAACAGAACAAAGTTGTTAGTATATACATATATGCAAAAACAAAACCAAAAATTAGGGCTATGCTTGGGTCATGTAAAGAGAAGCTCAAAAATTTGTTCTAAAAATAATTCTAAAATTGTTATATATTTTTTGTTTGAGGGTATATGCACTTTGCTAAATTTCACTTCTATATTTTTAAAACATATATAATACAACATCTAAATAAATGTATATGACCCGACGACGATTTTTAGGATTGGGTGTATGGGGCGGATGCCAAGCTGGGACACCAATCACTAGCGGACATGATATAACATTTGAAATGATCAGTCTCATGGCTCCAACTACTGTAGCCAATCTTAGTTATAACTGGTAGTTTGTTTGAAATACAAACAAATTCTACATTGTCATACTATACATCACAGCCACTCCAAAAACCTTCACAGGAGCACTAACACCTTCAAGTTTTTCAAAGGCCACGAAAGTTTGTCCTGGCAAATCATAAGGCAGTGTTCTCAAGGGTTTGGATACAACTTCTGAAATTCCTCAGCCTCAGAAGAATCAACGAAAACAGTGACCTGAAAACAACATTAAAGTGTAACAAATCTCATATCTAATAGGGGAAAAAATCTGCATAATGTTGACCTGCAATATTTACATTTTCAAGAAACTGTGTCGGATTAGTGTTTGTACAATATTGACCGCATACTCAGTTTCAGCCTCTGTCAGCTCTTCAGGTGCAGAGGACTGAGAATGGACAAGGAAAAAGAGTATACATAAGTTCCATATATAAGGTACGATGGAGATGCCAAAGCATGCATTGTAAATATTTGAAAGACATTGTTTCATAACCTTGAAAAGCTTTCCAAAGCTAGAGAACTCAGAAATTGAAGATAACAACTTCTCATATGCATCAACATTCAACAGTGGACGGAGAACCACTAGGCGGTGCCCCTAACCCAGCTGGCCTTTTACCGTGGCCTTTTTCTCAGCAAGAGGTTTTAACCTCTCTTGGTACAGAAGAAATATCAAAAGGTTCCTCGGATGGCTCCTGTATACAAGTTCAAAGATCATAAATGAAAATTTGCCAATTCCCAATTAAAAGACCAAAAACAAAAAAAAACAAAAAAAAAACCCTACATAGTTCTGCAAATTTGTCTACAGGTTGACTAGTGGCACATCCAATGAGCCAAAAAGGAACTCTTTTAAGATCTTTTCAGTCTCACCAACAAAACCATCCGCTCCTAGTGCGTAGTGTTGCTCGATCACGATCCTATGTTCCCAGTTAGCAGACACAAACTATCAGGAAACGGAAATACAAATACGAGTGACTAGATTAACAGAATAATAAACAAATACGAGTGATAATGATGGAACGAAGTATTTGAGGAAAGCTTTCCAAAGTTTTAAATGGTTTGCATGTCGCATCTTCGGAGAATTAGCTTGGTAGTGTTTCTGCTCCTTTATTGTTGATCTTTTTGTGATTGACTTCAAGAAATCTTGTAATTTTTTGTTAAATTACAGCAATACAAAAATTCTCAATTACCAATCAAAAAAAGAAAAAAAAAAAGAGCATCCATGAAAATGCATCAATTGGTCTAGCGACATCTGAAATATCTGAAGCATGAGCTCCAATGTCCAAAGACACTAACTTCCTTTGTCTCTTGCATCAATTTATCAATTCACATGCATACACCATATCTTCTAGTCCTATTTCGAATCATATAGTTTAGAACATTTTAATTATTATTACACGGTAAAAATCCTTGTAAATTCAAAACAAGTAAGGTGGCAAACAAGCTGCTGAAGTCAAACTTATTGACATTCCTGAACTTGCTATGTATCTAAGAATACTTACAAGCCGGTCCTCGGTTTCAAGAAATTGCCTAGAAGGCAATGCATCAATTGCTAGGTAGTCCTGTATGCAAGACTTAGCTGTTTACTTTGCATCACCAAAACAACAGAGGAAAATGGAAAATCATTCAAGCATACTCAAGATGTACGGTGACCTATACACCACCAATCGACATTGAGGGAAACTGATGGAACAAAGAATATATATATTTCATATACTTTGCAGTATTATACAAATTTATTAAATAAACTAATTTTGAATGTGGACGTCCCTTCTACATGTAGGGTTTAGTGTGTTAGCAGATGTCTTTTCTACTGTGTCCTAGACATCAATTTTTTTTTTTAATTAGACATTCGCATCTCTTTAATATAACTGGGGTAGGATGCCTACTATTTTCAAAAAAGAAAAAAAAAAGAATGTACATTCCAATTTGAGTTATTGGAGCATCTAACCAAACTACAGAAATTCCAATTTCATTCAATTTCCAGGAAATTGCAATTCTAATTCAAAGTCTCATTGTGAACAAGGGGAGGGTTATGTATTGCGGGAGCATCAAGTGTGGAGTTTGTAGAGGGTGTTCTTATAATAGAGGAGTGATTGTATTCCTGACTGCTAGGTCCTATGATTGGGTGGTAGTTTTATCGTTTACTGCCCAGTCAAGGGATTTTTTATATTGTAATAATTGACTTGCTTCCTCATTTAATGAATCGTGGTAGCCAGTCTACCTTCTCTTAAAACACACACACACACACACACACACACACACTCTCTTAGCAACACAATTACTAACCCTGTAAATGAACCACTCCAGCAACCCAATAAAATCCTAACCAACTAACCACTCTAATAGCACAAACATCCTTTTCAAACAGCCTCTCCAGATCTATAATTTAAAGATAATTAAATAAAATCAAAATAAATATAAGGACCCGATCTGCATCACCACCTAATGATTTTTTACATTGACATTATAGAATTTATATATAAGGTTTCCATTTACACACTTATTTCTAATCCTATATGCTCACTTCCCAGTTCCCACATATCAACCTTAACATTCAGATTTCTGACACAAATGACTTGCATTTTCTGAAAAGCTTTTGACATGCAATATAGATAGCCCAATATTTATTGTGTTGTTCTAGTAGCCCTATATTTGCCTTCTAAATACTTACTTATACTTCAAATGGCACTTATCAATCACACAACCAGGTGCATGCCTCCATATTTTCAGGTCAATATTTTGGTCTATCAGACACGCCTTTATGTATCTTCCCACGTTTTGCGATTTAGTACACTTGAGCTAATCAAAGTTTCTCATCCAATATGACTCAAACTTACGTTCTAAACATTTGATCTTGGTATAATAATAATTTAACATTCAATACATAAGTGAATCACATTATATTTGTAGATATGTTAGATCATGTCATTTTATTAAAGTTCACATAAAATTTCTTAGAATTGAAGCAAATAGGAAATATTTATTGTACATTGTGAGTTACATAACTTCTCAAAGCGTGCCACCCCTGTACCAAAATCGACATGAAGCCTATAGCATCTTGTAAATAAACAAACTATGAAATCACTTTACAGCATCCACATAATGGCAGACAAATACTTTTTTTTTCCAGAAAAAAACTTATTTACCTCATCATCACTCTAAAACCTTCACAGCCGAATCGTGCAAGTCAGTCGTCTGCACACGCTCTGCGCGCTCAAGATCTCCTTCGCGAGCCCCTGGTTCCCCATCATCAGCAGCCCATCAAAGCACACGCCGAAACATGACCCTGCTCGGCGCATGACCCCTCTCCACCATCTCCACCAACAGCCTCCCCGCCATCACCATGTTCCCTGACTTCCCCGTCCCGAACAACCTATTTATCAAAACGTTATACGTATCCACATTCGGCGCACAAGTGCAACCCATCCTCTCAAACAACCCCATCGCCCGCTCGAATTCCCCAACAGCACAAAAATGCCGTATCAACACGTTATACGTCTGCGTCTCCGGCTCCCACCCTTCCAAAACCATCCGCCCCACAATCCCCTCGGCCCGATCAAGTTCTCTGCAGTGACACAACCGTCCGATCAATGCATTAAACGTCGTGGCATTCGGCGAGCAACCTCTACTCACCATTTCATCGAACAAGAAGAACGCATTTTCGACGCAGTCCTTCCTGCAGAGCACCTGAATCATCGCATTGTACGTCGCGACGCGCAGCCCTCGCGCACCATGTCGCGGAACACGCGCCCCGCGCGCGCGACGTCCCCGGCGAGGCCGACGCCGTGGATCACAGTCGTGTAGGCCACGACGTCGCAGACCTTCCTCCGCCGCATCTCCGCGAAGAACTCCCACCCCTCCCTGACCTGCCCGGCCTTGAAGTACCCCTTCAGCAACACATTGTACGTCGACGCGGTCGGCGCGAACCCCGCCTCCACCATCTCCTTCAACACCGCGACCGCCCTCGGCGTCTTCTTGACCGAGCACCAGCCGTTGGCGATGATGTTGTAGCTGACGGCGTCCGCGCCGAACCTCCGCTTCAGGTCCCTAAACACGCGGTGCGCCAGCTCGACCCGGCCGGACTTGCAGAGCGCGTCGAGGAGAGAATTCAGGGATCGGAGGGTGGGGGTTCGGCCGAAGGTGCGGTCCATGTTGAGGAGGGCGCGGACGGCGCGAAGGGGCTTCCCGGCGGAGACGTAGCGCTCGGCGAGGATGGAGAAGGTGCGGTCGGAGAGGGGGAGGCCGAGGCGGCGCATGCGGGAGAGGAGGGACCACGCGGCGGGGAAGTCGCGGAGGCGGGCGGAGATGTCGAGGGCGTGGTGGAAGGAGGAGGAGAGGGAATGGAAGAAGCGGAGGGCGGAGGGGCCGTCGTTCCAGAGGCGTTTGAGGACGGAATGGACGAGGGAGGGGGACCAGGGGATTGGGGGTTGGTGGGTTTGGAGGGTTTGGGTTAGGAGGTTGGGGTCTCGGTGGGTGGTGACGAGGTTGGCGATGGTGGTGGTGAGGGAGTCTTGGTGGTGGGTGGTGGGGATGATGAGTATAGGCGGTTGAAGAGGCAGGAGAGCATTTGACGGAGATCTGAAAACACGCGCTGCGTTATCTCGTCCCACCGATCGTGCGTTGGGAAGCTTGGTCTCGTGATATTGAAAGAGCCATTGGTGAATGGTCAAGTCAGTGAAGGTGAAGCAGATCGTCGAAGTACAAACATTAGGTCTAGTCACCACAAACTGGAAGGACAGGGACTAAAGCCCGTCAAACAAGTCCAAAGGCCTTTTTTTCCACATTTTCCACGACCATGATGAAGGCTTGAAACCAGGCCTCCCCCATGGGGAGGGGTGCCCTCAAGACCTCAACCACTCCAACAAAACCAGGCAGGACATTTGAATGAGGGTGTTGATGCCCCCTAGTTGGCACATCAATGATCGTACACACAATATCATCAATATATAGATTGACCGGGGGCAGGTGCGGCGTGCGGTACACACAATATCATCCAATATCGCACCCGATAGTATATCGACGACCCACGATCGACGCCGCACCTTTCGCCGCAGGATCGGCCCCCATGAAAGATTTAGCTTAAGTATGAATAATAGATCCAGAGGGAAAAATTTTACCCTTCATAGACGAACGACATGTGTCCTTGATTAAAAAAAAAAAGTGATTATTGTTCATGGGAATCACCTTTAAAGAAAAAAAATTGTACTAGCAGTAAACGGAACCCATCCCGAGGTCGGCATTCCCTCTGACGAAGATGGTGAATGATGGTCGTCAGAGGTTTCGGTGAGTGTACCAACCCAGGTTGGCATTTCCTCTGGCGACGGTGTTGAAGCGTGATCGCTCGAAGGCTCGGCGAGCTAAAGTAAGAGAATAAATTTACATTTTTACAAGTTTCAAACTAAATAGACAAATTTCACATTTAAACACATATAACAGACAGTCATAGCAGCATTTAAAACACATCAAAATATGACGTTCGCATTCCATAACCAATCATTCATGTGACTACACAATAAAATACATGTTCAAATTTCACAATCATTCATGTGATTTTTTCATATATAAAAATAAATAACATATTCAGTAAAAACAATTACTCCTTTTTAAAAAAAAATAAAAAAATAATTTAAACATGTATGTTGTAGTGTAGTTATATGAATGATTCATTATGGAATGCTAACATCGTATTTTGATGTGTTATAAATGTTATCAAGATTGTCTGTTCTATGTATTTTAATGTGAAATTTATCGTGTTTGGTTTGAAGCTTGTAAAAATATAGATTTATTCTCTCTTACTTTAGCTCGTCTGGCATTCGAGCGACCACACTTCAACACCGTCGCTAAAGGAAATGCCGACCTGAGTTGGTACACTTGCCGGAACATTGGCGACCATCATTCACCATCGTCGCCAGAGAGGATGCCGACCTCTGGGTGGGTTTCCGTTTACTGCTACAGTACAATTTTTTTTTTTTTAAATGATGGATTTCTTGTAACTCGGGGTGCGGATATCGCGCCCATTGTTCATACCTGAGACGAATCTGAATGAGTATAAGACTCCCGGGATGTCTAAATAATTTTTGGCTCGGCATAGCTCTCCTTACGTCAAGACGACCGAGGAAGAGTCTCATTTGAGAATAATATGAGGACAGGACAATTAAGCAAACGGTATTCGGACGAATTGGATATCCCCCGTTTGAAGACCCACATGAGTAATCATATATGAATCAGTTGAAGGTAAATTATTGGTGACAACAGTATGAAATCTGTTAATAACATAACTAACATCTAACTGTTGAGTTCATGTAATAAAAAACCAAACCAGTGTCAAGACAGTTCAAATTCATAATGGGACTCGCATCTTCACCATCCTACTTCATCCTCTTTGGTGCTTGATCCAATCAAGATATTTTCGTGATTTCCTCGATATTCAGGGACGAACATGTTATTTTTTGGCTTGCACTTTAAAAATGGGTTTTTAAAAACAGTTTTTCACTAAAATCGTTTTTAAAAATAGCCTTCCAGGAAACCATATTTTTATACAAACTTTTTTCAATTTCTGAGTTAAGACTTAAAACATATTCTGCAAAAATAAAATCTCCACACACTGCTCAACCCCATTTTCAATCAATACTAGGGACTAGGGTGTGACCTCGACATGAGACCAAATGGAACCAAGAACCCACTTCCATGGCATCGCCTGTTCCAATGACCGATTGATTGATCCAATCATCGTCAATTCTATGCATCATGTAAAAGGGTGCATAAATGGATGAGTGAGGTGAAAGAAGCATGCATTCCATAAACTTTAGCATGAATACCAGCACTGTAAATATTTACCTAATAAGGCTAGATATTGTAGCACAGTGAATCAATACAAGTTGATGGTAGGGCAAGTAATTAAAATTACAATACATTTTCAGTCCTGCATATAATATTCTTTTAGAAATACATATCAATCCTTTAATTCTCACTGAGATGAAGAAGGTTCGATGCGTAAATGAAACTAAAACAAAATGAATCAACTGAAATTTACTGACACGGATTCATTTTAACACATAGGGCCCAATAAGGAAATCTGAATCACTCGAACAAAAAAGGCGGAACTCAACTCATCCTTGAATCTCGGTATCAAATCACATGATAATAATAATAATTAGCCATTGGCGACGATATCATGGATGGCGTCACTGATGGATTGATCTTCAGACCTGACGGAGAGCTTCATTGCAACTTGTCTACCATCAATTCCAAATGCCAATCTGACAAGGACTCTGATGTTGCCTATGAACACTCCCGACAACAGGCAATTGTGCGACCTTGAGTTGTTCGGCACATTCTCAGTTCCCTGCCAACAGTGGAAAACCAGTCCGAGATAAAGGATAAAAGACACAAAGATGCATTCATTGCAGTGTACGATTATAAGATAGCATTTTTTGGAAATCAGATTTTGAAGCTGTTCAGAGAATGAAAGATGGTAATGGAAGATGGTTTTTCGGGTATCATTGAAAAGGAACTGTTTTGCTCAAGAAAATGATGGGAGCTGTTCCGCTCCAAGTAAACTGCATGCTCCTAGGTTTATAAAACAAAGCATGGAACAACAGTTTCAATTTTTAAAAAAGAAAAGAAAACTCCTCAATAAAAATATAAAGAAATAGATGAAATATCAGACATTGTAGTCTGATTAGAATAAACAGTAACAAATGAAGGAAAAACAAAAGCTTTATATCATCATATGGAGGCCTTGTAAAAATGTCTGAAATCTCTCTTGCAGAGATGATGTTCAAGGTATTGGAAAATGCACACACACAATATACGAATAATTCATGTAATTTGGCTACAGAAGGTATAAGTTTCTGCAAGAGCAAACAATTAATGGCCATGAAAAGGCAAGCATCCATGTAAACATCGTCCGTGGCCTTACCTCGCAGGGCTGCATGCCTAATATGTTGATAACAGCACTCACAGCCTCCGCCAGGCTCTCTCGTACACCTAGACCATATTCATCCACCCGCTCACAATCATCACCCATGCTTTCCCAAGCATTTCTGAAGTTTGCTACTCCCACCTTCAGCATGTAATCTGCTGGAACAACCTCAAGATCCTCTAGCTGATACTCATCTTCAACACCATCATCATCTGCCTCACCGGAAGAATCCACCTAAGACATTAAGACAACACGTGATCACATGTTTATATCATGGACACCAACTATAATGTGCACCGCATGGTATATTAAGTCTCCGGGCTAGCTACTACAAGTGATTCTAGGTGGGAAAATCCTCAAAGGGCCAGACACACCAAGGAAATGCGCATGGCCACTATATAATCAAAGTGAAACGAAGTCATGATTCAAAGACAAAGAAAGAAGTACCTTGACCAACATATTGAGGTCATCTCTACAAAAAAGCTAAGGCATTTAACTATGAAGGTTTGGCTGGAATTTCCAAAGAACTCGGGGCATGCAAAGGAATAAAATGAATGCCAAACCAGTGGGGCAGGTAACATACTTCTTTTACAATGAACTTCAGTACATTTGAGAACTTCCCAACAGCAGGAACACCTTCTGGTTTTCCAAAGGCCACAAAAGTTTGGCCTGGCGAATCATAAGGCAGTGTTCTCAAGGGTTTGGATACAACTTCTTCAAATTCCTCTGCCTCGGAAGAATCGACAAAAACAGTGACCTGAAAACAACATATAGCATAAAAAATCTCAGATCTAATAGAAAAAACATCTGCACAATGTTGACTAATCAAACAACACTTACATTTTCAAGAAGCTGGGTCGGAATAGTGTTTGTACAGTTGTACTGGAATACAACATGCCCATCATAGATATGTTTGACAACGTTGACCGCATACTCAGTTTCAGCCTCCGTCAGCTCTACAGGTGCAGAGGACTGAGAATGGACAGGGAAAAAGAATATACATAAGTTCCATATTTAAGGTACGATGGAGATGCCAAAGCATGCATTGTATTTGAAAAAACACTTTATTTCATAACCTTGAAAAGCTTTCCAAAGCTAGAGAACTCAGAAATTGAAGATAACAACTTCTCATATGCATCAACAGTGGACGGAGGACCACTAGGAGGTGCCCCTAACCCAGCTGGCTTTTTACCCGTGGCCTTTTTCTCAGCAAGTGGCTGTGTTTTGACCTCTCTTGGTACAGAAGAAATATCAAAAGGCTCCTCGGATGGCTCCTGTATAAAGTTCAAAAATCATGACTGAGAAAAATTACCAACTCACAATTAAAAAAACAACAAAAAAAAAATCAAACCTACATAGTTCTGCAAACTTGTCTGCAGGTTGACTAGTGGCACATCCAATGAGTCAAAAAGGAATTCCTTAACATCTTTTTCAGTTTCACCAACAAAACCATCCGCTCCTAGTGTGTTGAGATAAAGTGTTGCTCGATCACGAACCTATGTTCCCAATTAGCAGACACAAACCATCAAAACACAGAAATACAAATACGAGTGACGAGATTAACAGAATAAAAAACAATCGAGAGCATCCATGAAAATGCATCAAATGGTCTAGTGACATCCGAAACATCTGATGCATGAGCTCCAATGTCCAAAGACACAAACTTCCTTTTACTCTTCCTTTGACTCTTGCATCAATTTATCTTGCATCAATTTATCAATTCACATGCATAAACCATATATTCTAGTCCTATTTCAAATCATATAGTTTAGAACTTTTTAATTATTATTACCCTGTAAAAATCCTTGTAAATTCAAAAAGCGTGAGGTGGCAAACAAGCTGCTTAAGTCAAACTTATTGACATTCCTGAATTTAATATATATCTAAGAATAATTACAAGCCAGTCCTCAGTTTCAAGAATTTTCCTAGAAGGCAATGCATCAATTGCTAGGTAGTCTGGTACGTGAGACTTAGCTGTTTACTTGCATCACCAAAACAACAGTGCAAAATGGAAAATCATTCAAGCATACTCAAGATGGACGGTGACCCATACACCACCAATCGACATTGAGGGAAACTGATGGAAGAAAGAAATATATATATTTCGTATACTTTGCTGTATTGTCATCAATAGAAAAAAAAAGGAAAACATGATAAAAAGGTATTTTAAGACCTAATGCCCACCTGAACAGAACAAACCTAGACATCCAGCCACTAGCATTGTATGGATATCTCAACATCTGCCCTGGTGGCCACAACATCACTCCATATTCCATACGGTGACCAATGACGTTGCATCAATCAGTTTCCAACTTAGCTCTCACATATACTACTCCATGACTCACAAATTTCTACCATTGATCTGACATATTAGAGTATGGTTGTGTCTAGATTCATGGAATCAGGTGGAATTGAAAATGCAACCCCCCCAACTGTTTCTTGTTTGGATAAGTATTTTAAGCTAGAATTGGTGGAATTCATCCCAAATCAGTCCAACTCCTCCATTTTCAATTCCTAGAAATATAGAAGGATCATTAATTGGCTGTTGCCTTTTTTCTTTAACAGAAGATCTGATTCATAAATCTCTCTAGATCTTCAAGGGTTCTCTTCACTCAATACATGCTTCCCAAATATATGTTCCTTCCATACACACACAGATCTCTTTTGTTTTGGAAAAAATATATACATTCATATCTCAAACCATAATGAAATCTGATAAACATGTGTACATTTCATAACCATTCATATGGAATAAGTCCTATGAGTTATATATGCATCGAAGATGTAATTCTTATTGAGGAACTGAACGATTAAAAAAAATTCAGTGCCCAACCAAAAAAAAGGGAAAAATAAAACCTTTCTGTATTACATTTGCACCTTTTGGATGCTTAGTGACTGAGCTCTTATAACTATGAATGAAGATTGCACATCAACTCTAACCCCCCGTTTGGATAGCGGAATTGAGTTATTCTGGATAGATAACTATGCCAGTATAGATAACAAATCTATAAGAATAAAAGATTTTCTGTTTGGTTGTATTTTTTTTATTCTCATTGGAAAACGTAAGAATAAAGGTTGAGTTGTTTGTTTGATAAAGAATAAAATATAAATAAAGTGTAAAAAAGTTGATTTGACATTTGATGTATAAGAGGTGTTGATAGGTGATTTGATGTGATGAGGTGTAAAAAGTTGATTTGACATGTGGGCCCATGGGAATAGATAAGGTGAGTATAGCTTATCCTAGGGGTTGCTTAGAATTGTTATACTCTCTTATACTCGTTTAAACTGGCTTAGTAATACCAAGTTATACCCTTCAAACAAACAACTATTTTTCTTATCCATTCCTATACCACCCTTATACCGCCCTTATACTCGTCTATTCCGTTACACAAACGGGGGTAAGGAATTATACAAATTTATTAAAACAACTAAATTTGAATGTAAATGTCCCTTCTACATGTAGGGTTTGGTGTGTTAGTAGATGTCTTTTCTACTGTACCCTAGATATCAAAGTTTTTTTATAACTGGACATTTGCATCTCTTTAATATAATTGGGGTAGGATGCCTAATATTTTTCCAAAAAAGAAAAGAAAAGAAAAGAATGTACATTCCAATTGTAATTATTGGTGCATCTAACCAAACTACAGAAATTGCAATTCTAATTCAAAGTCTCACTGTAAACTAGGGAAGGGAGATGTATTGCGGGAGCATCAAGAGTGGGGTTTGTAGAGGGTGTTCTTATTACAGAGGAGTGATTGTATTCCTGAGTGCTCGGTCCGAAGATTGGGTGGTAGTTATCATCTACTGCCCGGTCAAGGGATTTTTTTATTTTTTACAATTTAATGAATTGTGGTAGCTAGTCTACCCTCTTTTCAAAAAAAAAAAAAGGAACTCTCGCTCTTAGCAACACTATAACCCCATAACTGAACCACTCCAACAACCCAATAAAATCCTAAAAAACTAACCACTCTAATAGCATAAACATCATTTTCAAACAGCTTCTCTAGATCTAATAATGAAAATAAAAATCAAACTAAATGTAAGGACTCAATCTGCATCACCATCTAATGATTTTCTACATTGACCTTATAGAACTTATATATAAGGTTTATTTTTACACACTTATTTCTAATCCTATATGCTCAACTCCCACATATCAACCTTAAGATTCAGATTTCTGACACAAAAGACTTGCATTTTCTGAAAAGCTTTTGGCATGCAACATGGATAGACAAATATTTTTTGTGTTGTCCTAATAGCCCTATATTTGGCTTCTAGATACTTACTTTTACTTCAAATAGCACTTATCAATCACATGACAACCAGGTGCATGCCTCCATATTTTCAGGTCAATACTTAAGCTAATCAAAGTTTCTCATCCAATATGACTTAAAACTTACGTTCTAAATATTTGATCTTGATATAATAATTTAACATTCAATACAAAAGTGAATCACATTATATTAGCATATATTTGGATCATGTGATTTTATTAAAGTTTACATAAAATTTCATAGAATTGAAGCATTTAGAATATATTTATTGTACATTGTAAGTTACATAACTTCTCAAAGCGTGCCCCTATACAAAAATCGATATGAAGCCTATAGCATCTTGTGAATAAAAGAACTACGAAATCACTTTACAGTATCCACATAAAGGCAGACAAATACTTTTTTTGGAAAAAAAAAGTACTTATTCAAAATAGAAAAGATGTTCTGAATTTTCACTTGTATTTACCTCATCATCACTGTCAAAAAGGCACCGTCTCAACAGTACAAAGATTCGAGGCTGCAATTAATAGGCAAACATTAACTCAGTTAGGCAATTGGCCAAACATCAACTCAGTTAGGTAATTGGCCAACTGCAAGCTGAACCAAAGTCACTAAAAGTAGAATTTGACAATACCTTAAGTGCATCTACCAGGGCACCAAACTTTGCCAACGTACTTACGGCACCGGCCCTTACAGTTGGATTTTCAAGAATGACCCGGTTATAAATGTAGCGTATATATTTGCTGGGGTCAGAAGTCTTGGGTCCTTCGTTTCCAAGAAAGTGAAGAATCTAGCACATATATATATATAATATAAACATTTAGAATTGAAATAATTAACATTCTGAAAGAAAAGATATTATTTCAATCATCTTAAATAGTGAAGAAAAATAAACCTCCAATCCACCAAAAATCAAGAAGAGAGGTCTTGATGATGAAACAAAATGGAACAGAAGATAAAAGGTGAATAAGACTTATATGTTCAAATTATTATAGCAAACTAAGATAGCATAAATATATTATCAAACAGGCAGGTGAACTTATTTTTGAATATTTCCATAATTAGGCTCACTTAAAAAAAAAGTAATACAAATTCAATGCTTGATATTGGAAACATACATATGAAAGGAAATTATGATGTGCTTTACAGAAATATCCAAGTCATATCAGCAATAAAATTAAAACAGAGAACATAAGACATGTATAATAAGCATATAAATTCAGAATATTGAGTATGGTTTAATGCTATGGTTTAGAACAAGATTCACATGTTAACAAATTGAGCCTCTTTTCGTATTTTTTATTGACATTCTATTTGATTTTAAGGGAGAGTTGTGGCCCCACCCAAGATTCATTCAATGAAACCAAGTGATATGGATGGCAGGATGGGACAAGTGTCACACCTCTCTTTTCTAAAGATTAAAAAAAAAGAATGACTTTACACCTGAACATGCTCTTTCACATGTAAATCTGCATTACAGATCTTCTGTACCAAGGAGGGAAACTGAAATGGTCCATATTGGAGAAGGATAAGATTATCTGATTGGGGAAGGTCCAGTAAAAGCTACCCGTATAGGATGTCTATAATTCATTGTCCTGAAGGTTTAGAATTACCTGAGTAGAGAGGTATGTGAATTCACAATCCTCAATAAATTCACAGAGATGGAATAAGCCGCTTTCTTTAGCATCTGGAATATCTCTTATGAGGATTACAATGGAATCAACAATGGCTTTCTTATACTCAAAACCTCCTTCTTCCCTTAAAATGTTGCTCAAGAAGTTCATTCTGGAGAGATGTTGAACAGAATTCAAAATGAACTTCATTCACAATAATCCAAACAAAGAAATACATGTATGAAATCAGAATTATTGAAAGATAAGACAACTTACAGTGAGCGATATTTTAAGGGAAACTTGAGGCACAAGGATCGAATAGCCTCCACAACAACAATCTTGAACTCATCAGCAATATCTGACATAAAATTAGTTATCTGTTTCATCAAGCGATCCACACTTGACTCGTTGCCTGTTTTCAAGAGAGTGGTAATAGCTAAAGTAGCAATGCTCCGGTTTTGATCTGAAATTAAGCTTTCCATATCAATATTGCAGTTCGTAACTGCCAGAGGATGTGTCATTGCAACCTGCAGCAGTTTGTACAAGTATCTCACAAGTCAGAAAATAGCATACCATAATTCAAGACCAACAACAAGGGAATCAGAGTGCATAGGTTTCCTCAGCGATGCATACTGTTAAAGAACATACTTTAAATGGTATTAAAAATATTTGGGAGACAATGTTTGGAAACCCAGGAAAATAAATTACAAACAAAGTATCTCCCAGAACTTGAACCACAAGTGCAGAGCAGAATTCCACAAGATCACAAGGCACCACACATCATACACACCATGAATTAGAAGCATCTGAGTTTTGTATGGTATCACAACTAAATGGCAGAGTTGTCTAGCACAAGCACAAGGAATTACACAATGAATAAAAAAAATAGATCAAACCTTATTCAGAGTGCGAACAGCAGCAAACCGAAGCACTGGCTTGGACGAACTCAAAAACAGCTGCAGAACTGTAATAGCAGGAGTCAATTCCCTACTGGTTACACCACTTAGTTCTGTAATTGCCCTTGCAGCTTCAAATATCACCATTTCTGCTTTGTGTCTCAGACAGGCTTCAAGATAATCATAGAAAGGACGATCTCCTGTTTGTGGGTTCTGGCTTGACTCACGAATTACCTAATCACATATATCATTAAACAATGTTAATTTTTTTGCAATCTTAAGATGTAAGAAAGCAACATTTCCTAAAATAGTAATATTTATAGAAGATTACCTGGCTAGTGTATCGAATTAAAAGGCACCGTGCCAAAGGTGAGCGCACTGTTCCCCTAGTCAAGCTGGTAACTAGTTTGCTAACTGCCAAACGGTCATTTTGACGTATCTGAAAGTTTGGAAATGCAATCAAAATATAAAAGAATGTTTAAACTTCCAAGAAAGCTAAAAAAATATTATTTTAAAACATTTCATTTAAAATGGCACAATTACAATGTTTAAATAGAAAACTAATATCGACCAAGTCGATCTGGATAAATGGAAGAATGAAGGTCCTTTGTCGTACATGTATATTTAAATGCAGAGGTTCATTCATAATTCGAATATGCATAGCAAAGGCCACATAGTGCTGGCTAATTTAATAATAGAAGTTACGATATGAAAAGAAAATATCGCCACACCTGGTGAAGAAGAGCCAGAGCATGGAATTGTACGAGGGCAGCCCTGGATTGAACAGCCTCCTGTACCTCATTGCTCCATCTTTTCACAATTTCTGGGTTTGTCTGTTCAACAAAATATAGAGATAAGGAAAAGCAAAATGAAACTTCAAAACCCTCTCCTTGGGCCCAGCAAAGATATACCTGCAGTATGTGCACACCACTGACAAGTGCAGCACTGGCAACAACAGGGTTCTTATCAACAATCGCTTGTTTCAAGTACCGTTCAATTTGAGTTAAAAGAGTCCCATCAGTTATCCTACACAGGACCCGTATCGCATTGGCTCTGTACATGTCAGTCTTGCTGTTCATGTCTTTCATTAGAGAACTTGTGACGATGATGACCTGTCACAATTAAGCACACAAATCAGAACCTAACTATAAAAAGAAGCATCATGAATATGATAAAAAAAACCAACATGAACAATTTAAAATATCCTAATCATGATCGAATTGCAACAACCATCGATTCAGATACTAGATCTCGCAATTGTAGCCCTTACATAATCATCCATAAGAAGGAATCATTGACAGAATATTGGAAACATAAAAGGCCATTGCCCATTTGTTAAATGTAGCATTGGTGTATCTCAAAGAGAAATTGACATTGTTTGGTATAGAAAATTTAAAGGACCATAAGAATTATCCATCGGCATCTCCATGATCAATAAACAAAGAGTTCCATTTAGAGTTACCTCATCTGCAGATGGGGAAAGCTCTTTGATCATCAAATAAACCATTCTTCTCAGTCCCGTGTCCTTGGACTGGAAAAGTTTTGTAACAGCAAAGAAAACTTCCGTGGCTTCAACCTACAAATGTTCCAAGCAAAATAGGTATGAAAATAGCTATACCATCCAATAAACTGATTAAAAACGAACTTCTACAAGTTTTTCGATCCAAGAAAAACAAATCAAGCAAATTAATCAACACACAGATTCAAGTATAGAAATCATACCTTAGTAAAGGTTTCTCCTTGGTTTAGTAAATACAAGAGTTTCGTAATGACCTGTACATTCCAAATTCAGAAGACATGAAAAAACGATCTTTGGAGATACAAGGTTGAAAAAATATGTGTTTATCAAGCCAAATAGAACCTGGGAACATCTCCTCGGGTCCAGCTGAGGATCATTGAAAACCCTAGCTTCCTGAAGGACCGCACCCTTCTCGATCCCCAGAAACGGAGAGTAATCCGCTGCAAAAATAAAAGGGTCGCACATAAACCCGATATCATGAAGAAGATAGCCATGTTGGATAGATTTCATCAAATTGGAATCATAAAATCGAATATAGGAATCAGAAACTACTTTTACAAGATCTGGACATTTTGCAACCCACATTTCATGAAAACGGACCCACATTCAAACAACATCTAAAAAACCACGAATACAGACAAATCACGAATCAAATCTGAAACAGATCTGTTCGTTGGCTTTGCCAGATCTATGAGCGATCAATCCAGATAGGAAACAATTCGGATCTGGAAGAAAACGCTCGAAACAAGATACAATAATTCGAATCCGAACCAGAACTGATCGAACGAACACGGATCTGAACTGAATCAACAGCGAACGGAAAGAATTGAGGAAGGACAGGTGACAATAGGAGGAAGAGTTTCTTTTTAGGGTTTCGGAAACGGACCTTCGTCATCGCGGTCGTCGTCCTTCTTCACGAGGGGTTGCGCCATCGCGAGATCGGAAGTGCTTCTCGCGAATAATGAGAGGGGAGAAAGAGAGGGGGAGAGAGGAGCGGAAGTTGAGAGTGAGGAGACGAGAAAAAAAAGACTCGCCCGATCGGTGGATTCAATGGCAAAAATACCCTCACAACAATATGAATTTTAAGAAAAAAAATGCCAGAACAGTACACGTGGAAATTTTTGACAATCGAATTAAAATTAATATATTTGTTTGATTTAATAATTACAAAAAAAAAAACCACCTATAAATGCACAGGTACCACATCAAATAGTAATCAAATATTTTATTTTATTTTTAACTGTGTTTACTCAAAATAAAAAAAAATTGGTATCCCAGGAATTTCATCTTTTACAGTAAGATGGTGCTAGTAAACTCTTTAAAATTAATTTTTTAAAAACTACTAAATAGCAGGCAGCTCACATCCCATTCTTTACTTGATTATGGATACTTGTATTTTATATATGATATTATCTAAGGAAAATACCCAAAAAAAAACTTATAAAAAGCATTTGAAACATCTAAATCAGTCATTTTAGAAACTTATACCTCAAAAAGTCTTCTTTTAAGAATTGTAATGACTTAACTACTCCTATGTTATTTAAACATCATCTCATATATTTAATTATTTAACACCCTAATTAAAAAATATTAATAAAAATAAAATATTTTTTAATCTGTGTATGAAGTTTATTATTATTTATTGTACATCTAAATATATCATTAAGATTTAAATTGTAAAAAATTGAAATGTTGTGTTATAAAATATTTTTTAGATATTCTAAACCTTTTAAAGCCTTTTGGTCGATTATATACAAAAAAATCCTTATGCAAGACATTTATAAAATATAAATAACAAATCCAAAAAAAATCTTATAAATTTATTAATGACAATTTCAACAAATTTAACATTTTTGATAGCATATTTAGAAAAATTTAATAATATGTAAAATCGCTCTCAAATAAAAATTATTTCTTATATTGATTTTTTATTTTTAAGTCCCCAATAAACCATAGGATTTAGTGATCAATCCCTCATTTTTTCATACTTTTGTTTTAGTCCCTAGATTCAAAGGATATATTCATTTTTAATCCTCCCAGGGACTAAAAAGATAATCAAATAATTTGGGGATATGTCCCTCCCAGGGATTAAAAATGAACATATGGGGACTAAAATCAAAATACGAAGAATTGAGGGATCGATCACTAAATCATATAGTTCATGGGGACTTAAAAATAAGAAACCCTTCTTATATTAATATTATTTTTCAATTAGATGATGGTTAATAAGAGAGAGTTAAAAATTACATAAAGATATGCTAGTCTTTTTAGTTTTCAAAATGGTGAAATGAGATTTTTTTTGCTATAATTTTAAAAAATAACTAATTTGTGTATTTCTAACTTGTGAAAGATTTTTTTGGGTATTTTTCCTATTATCTATGGTAATGTGATATCCCTTGATGAGTAAAAGAAAGAAATTTAATTTAAGATGGTATTGAGACTATTGATTTTAGGGATTTTTATTTTTAAGTCCCTGTAAACATGCTTATTTAGAGATTGATCCATCCATTTTTTATATTTCTTTTCAAGTCCCCATATTCAACCGCCTATTTGGTTTTTAGTCCCTCCGTCAAACGTCCGTCCATACACTGTTAATTTGTGAAATGTGATTTATTTTTAACTCCCTGTAAACTATGTTATTTAGTGATTAGTTTCTCCCTTCTTCATATTTTACAAGAACTGATCACTAAATAACATAGTTTACATGGACTTAAAATAAAATTACATTTCACAAATTAACGGTGTATGGACGGACATTGACGGAGGGACTAAAACCAAATAGGCGGTTGAATATGGGGACTTAAAAATAAATATGAAGAAGTGAGAGACCGATCCCTAAATAGACATGTTTACAGGGACTTAAAACTAAAAATCCTTTGATTTTATTTAGAAAAACATCTCTCATGTCAATTTCATTTAGTTTTTAATTACATTAAATTAGTATTGGAAATTAGATACGATGCAATGGAATGCTAGCATCTTCTCTCACCACTCACCCCCTTCCTCTTCCCTCCTCATTGTCTACCCCCTCTCTCATTCTCCACCCCAGCCCCGCCCTCTCATCATCATCGATGTTAGGATTATGCCTTGATCCGGTGTATCATATCGAATTATCATGATATAATTAAAATATTAATTAAAATTTGATCTTAATTAATATTTAAAGTGAATCTCTTAATGTATGAAACGATATTTTTTTGTTGATTAAAAGAGTGAATATTTCCTAAAATCTGAGAACAATATTTGTTTATCAATTGGGAGATTACTTGAGAAGAAAATTATCTCTGTAAATATCTTATAGGGTTTCATGTCAAGACTTGATAAGACATGATAGAGGTTGAGAGAGTTCTAAGATAAGATAACTACATGTGTGAGTTTGTAAGTATCTAAATTGTGGAGGTAAAAATCTGCGTTAGAACATGTGTGTAGACAAGATGGACATGGGCCATCTGACTTGGGACCCACAAGACCCGTCCAGGTCGGGGAATCTCATGATGACGTCCTCAGGTGTGCAGACACGACTATACTAAGGGTTTAGTCAGGCAGTCAGACACCTCGAGAGCGAATGTCATCTCGAGCAGTCTAAGGCACGACCAGACAAGAGGTCTGGTCGGTCGACCTTACTCTTTGTAGACATACTCGAAAATGTAATGTATGGACGAGTACATCAAGAGGCCCCAAGCAGAATAAAGAAACGGTCAAAGGACCACTAATGCCTGTAACTGTCAAGTTGGCACTTAAGACCCACTACCAGCAGAACGTGGGTAATCAAGGGCCGACGTGGAGCATAAATACTAAGGACATTTCCCTCACTAAACACTTAGTGCATGTTTGAAAACACAGTTTGAAAATCAGCTTTTAGCTTTTGCAGCTTTATGCACACCTTTTGAGGGTGTAATGATGATGATTTGATGGTGTAATAATGATGACTGCTTTATAAAACACAGATTTCGATGTGCAGTTTAGAGATAAAATCTAGTAATGATGATGTATTTAAGTTGACCTATTTGGTAACAGCTTTTAGCTTTTAAATGATAATGAAATTTGATTTGATGTGACCTTAAAAGCTAAAAGCTGCTTTTGGGGTTGTTGCCAAACATGGCCTTAGTGGCAAAGCGGTTACAAGGGTAATTCAGGAACTATGTGTGGCTTGATCCCTCAGGGGTACGTAGGCAACCTATAAAGAGGTCGCGCGCTAGCACTCTAAAGGCACAACCAAATATCCCTATTGTTAAAGTTTGTTTTACCACCAAAATCTCTACAAAAATTACCCTTTGAAGTTCATATCTCAAAAGTATTACAAATTTAACTGAAAGGGAAAAATATTCACCTCATAAATATATAACTACTAAATTGGATTCTCTGTTTTTTTACCATGTGGATGTAGGTCTAAGCCGAACCACTTATATTTTATATTATTCGTGTGATGTGGTGTTTTGTTCTTGTGTTTGATGTCGTGTTTGTTGTTGACTTCCACGATCGCCTTCCCAACAATCGACCCATCTCTCCTCCTTCAATTCAACCCCATTTTATGTCTCCTACTCTCTTTCACATCCTATTTAATTCTTCCCCCGTCCATTGATATCTCTGCCTCCTCTACCTCTCGTCTGCTCTCCACATGCTCTACTACCAATCATTGTCCACCCTGTTGGTCCATCCAGCATAACATGGCCTATGATTTAGACAAAAAAAATTTCATTGGTAACTATTTTCTTTTTGGGCCCGTCTAGTCTCACTCATCATTTGTTTACCTCACCAATCGGTTAAAAAAATCCGGTGTTTTTCTATTCCCACCGATCCGACCAGGTCAACCAGACTTGGTCGCCAATTCAGGTTTCGGGCGACTGAACTTGGTCGAACAGAATTTGTAATAAAGTATATAATTTTTTTCTTGAAAACATAATCTTATGACATGTATCCTCCTTGGATCATTCATGCCACTCCACGTCTGAGTTGTAATGTAGAGAGAATCAATAATTATTCTTAAATATAATTATTCTTAAATATAGAACATAAGAACAATTTTTTTACATAAGTGACAGACATATTTTTAAAAGTCAAATATAAAATGTGTTTGAATCAACTGATATATATTTTTTTATTTTCAAACAAAGAATCTACTTAACTACGAATTCAAACGAAGCTTAAAAATATTATATATTTGTCTAATAAGATATTCTATAAAAATTTGAATTAATTGAAAGTATACCTATTTACATTTTTTCAGTTGCTTAGCTGTTGTTTGGATAAAAGAATAAACATAAAATATGATGGATAAATCCAAAAATTTATTTGTTTACAAAAAATAGGTAAATATAGTTATGGATCGTGTTCGACCTATTTTGGTCACCAAAAACCTAAAATGACGACCAAGTTCGGTCGTCCAAAACCTGAAATGGAATAGGTAAATATAGTTCTGGATCCTGTTTAACCTATTTCGGTCGCCCAAAACCTAAAATGGCGACCAAGTTCGGTCGTGTAAAACCTGAAATGACGACTAAGTCTGGTCACTCAAAACCTGAATTGGCGACCAAGTTCGGTTGACCTGAATTGGTGGGAATAGCCAAACACCATGTTTTTTTTATTGGTGGGGTAAGTGAAACGCTTGGTGGGGATAGACGCGCCCTTTTTTTTCAAGATTTCGTCTCTCATTATGCCGTAAGACTCGAATTCAGGTCTATCACTAGTGAATATTATGAATAAAATATTTAACTGAGTTATAATGTGATATGATCAAATCTCAACTAAATGATTATTTAAATAAATTCTATTGAGATTTGAGTCTATCCAAATTTATGGTACTGGGTTTATTAATAAAATTCATGTAATATCTTTTTTATTATCCAAAGTATTCAAGATGTAGCCTTTCTGTGTATTTGTGTTTCTCTTCCTTCTCTCTTATTTTCTATATTATTTTAAATTTATCTTAATTTTAGATTATCTACATGGTATTAGAGTCGTATTAGATTTTGATCTAATGTGATCCTGCTTTTTATTAGCTCAATAAATTATGTTTTACATTTATTTATAAAACTCCTTCTTATTCATTAAGTCCAGTTATCTTTTTAATTTATTTCAAATATCTCATAAAGTATTTATTTCATCGACTCCGAAAGATGTATAACGATTACCAATTCACATAATTGAGTTTTTTCAATGACGAAGATCAAGAGGCTTTTATCATATGTAACAGTTACATTATGATGTATAACACAGCACCAAGATTCGAACTCATGACATACTCTTAACATAGGTAAAACATGAATCATTGTGTTATGACTATTGAAAACTAAGAAGGAAGATTTAAATTGTTGCATCTCACAATGAATATAGAGTACTAAGAATCCAAATCACGCCTCTTGAAAAATCCAGGGTACCGGATTTTCTATACCAATTTCCATAATGAATACCCCGACACCTCTATGAATTGCATGGAAAAACAATCAATTTTATCAAATAAAATAAACATTAAAAAATGGGAAAAAAATAAAAGCAAAACAGAAGCAAAACTTACTACATAAATCTTACAATAAACACATCAACAGTAAATCTCCGTACACACACACGAGTACAACCCATGAGACTTTCAAATCCCAAATCTCTTTCAAATATAACACACACAACAATTTTTCCTATGCTAGATTTCCCAAGAATGCATAAAAAAACTATTCAAATAATACATATAGAATAGATACATATATATAAGTTTTAAATCAAGGCTTTTAAATCAAGGCTTCTTCAATGGTGCATATGGACTGGGTCGCCTGTGGGATCCATCTCACGGGACTGACTGGCCTCGCTGCTCGACGACGATGGGTTGAGGCCATACTCGCTGGTGGCGCCGTACTCGCTGCTGTTGTACTCCTGGCTCGTCAATGTGACCTTTCGGAACTTTTTCATCTCTGAGTCATATGAGCTCAATTCATTGTCAGAGCTCATGTTCGAGCCAAAGTACATACCACGAGTCTTCACCCCCTCGTTTAGGTCCTCCAACGAGACGTCACCCTCCAGTGCCCGCACAATCTGCAATTCATATAGGTTAAAAAGGGTTATTTGAGATATGTTTGAAAAGTATGATTTCTCAATAAATAATTTTATAAAACACAATTATCATAAAAGCTCTGTTTATTTACTTCTCCAAAAACATGCTTTTTGCAAATTTACAATTAACTTTTATTTAATTGATCATGTTTTTTTAGAAACGTTTGAAATCACATTTGCATTTTTCAAATATTGCAAATGCAAAAATGAGTTCAAACTGAGTTTCTAAATAGCTCTTAAGTCATCAACTTATTGCATGCGCAACATTGCTAGTGAATAAAATATGTCCTCCAATCATAGTCACACAGTTCGTACATGATTGATATTCACAAAAACATACAATATTATGTACATTGGTAAATCATATAGAATAAAATAATTCGATAATGACAATTGGATTAGCTCTATAATGGAAAAATGTGATAAATCATCTAGCATAATTGATTTCAAAAATGCAAAATATACATTGTATAAATATAATTATGGAAAAATGTGACAAATCATCTAACATAATTGATTTTAAAAATGCAAAATGTACATTTTAATTATGTTTGGTCGTTATGCACAAGAAATATCCAATTTTATAAAAAAAAATTAGAGTACTTTGCGACTATACTCTTAATTACCTGACTCATCTTTGGGCGTCTCCTGGCTGAGTGGCGGACACTAGAGGCAGCACACACCACTAGGCGAGCCATCTCCAATGGGTTGTAGTCGTTTCCAAGACGCGGATCCACCAACTCCTCATAGGTCCCGTCATTGAGAGCGCTAGTCAAGATGGGCCTTGCCTGTTCCATTACAGGCATATTAATTCACAATTGCTAAAAACACACATGAAATAGTTGATTAGGCTCCATAAGCAACGTCACAAACCCAATCGACTAAGCTATCTTCCATGAGCGCGTTGTCAACCGGACGGCGTCCCGTTATGAGCTCCAGAAGCATGACTCCGAAGGAGAAGACATCTGATTTCTCCGTTAGCTTTCCGCTTGACGCATACTCGGGAGCGAGATATCTACATGGCATCATGGATTAGTTCTCTCACTTGAAAATCTCATCAATTTGGATACTATGAAGGATATGTATACTAACCCGAAAGTACCCATCACGCGAGTTGAAACATGGGTGTAATTGTCTGATGACAGTTTTGCGAGTCCGAAATCCGCAACCTACAACAAACAATTCATACACATAAATGGAGTTTATATGAAGTTTAAAATAATTATGAAAATCGATTTTCAACATCCCACCATAGCTTCGAAATTATAGTCGAGGAGGATGTTTGCGGCCTTGATGTCCCGGTGAATGATGCGAGGGTGGCCTGCGATGAGATCAACAATGCATGTTAACAACAATCTTCAAGGGTGTGCACTTCTATTTTAAAAATCTGTGGGATATGATGAGACATAGCATAAGGGATTAAAGGAAATTTGTTGGCGGGGCATCGCACATCCTATTTGAGGAGGGATCAGTAGTGATTATAGAGTGATACGGCTATTAAGGACATGTAATGGTAGAAATCTTTTCTACCAGGCTCTTGCCCCTGCATTTGTCCCTGTCTTTTTCTTCTCCTTTTTGTATTGTTTTTTGCATGCTTTATTTTTCACTTACCTCCTATTCGAACATGTTATATTTTTATTCTAATTGATATGATTATGCCCATAATTCTCTAGAAAAAAAAATCAAAATGCGTGAGAAAGAAAAGAGAGACAAGAGCAATGCGTGACTCACAATCTTCATGCAAGTATGCGAGCCCCTTAGCCGAACCCAAAGCGATCTTGAGCCTCGTCGGCCAGTCCATTGTCGGGCGACCCTTTCCTGTTCGAAAACACATTCAATACAACAAACACAACACTCGCCCAAATCAAAAGGGGGAGAGGAAAGCTTGCTCACCGTGGAGGTGGTACTCAAGCGTGCCGTTAGGGACATACTCGTAAACGAGCACCCGCTTCTGCCCTGTGATGCAATACCCAACGAGAGACACGAGGTGGCGGTGGTGGACGCGGCTTATGATATCGACCTCGGCCTGGAACTCCCTCTCCCCCTGCCCGCTCCCCGACTTGAGCTGCTTCACGGCGATCTCCTTCCCATTGGGCAGCACCCCCTTGTGCACGTACCCGAACCCGCCTTGCCCGAGGAGGTTCGCCTGCGAGAAACCGCCCGTGGCCACCGCGAGTTCGTCATATGTGAATGTGCTCTTGTTGAACCCCAGTGCGATGCTCGGTGATGGGGGTGGGAGAACGGGCCCGTGAGGGCCCGAATAAGCCGAGCTCATGTCACTGCTGCTAATCATCGGCGGGGGCGGTGGTGGGGCCCATTTTGCTGGGGTTCCCGGTGGGGGCGGGATTTTCATGACTTGTGGGGAGCCCCATTTCGGGTGTAGGCCGGTGCCGTCCCCACCACCACCACTATTGTTGTAGTAGTCGATCCCCCCTGTTTCAATTACAAAAAGATGACACATTTAGTGCCAATTTGATAATTTTGGTTCAAAAGTAGAATTTTTCCTTCCAAGAATCTAGTTACAGTGGATTTCGTGGTATGAGAAATTTTGTCTCAAATATGGAGGCAGAAACATAGAAAGAAAGATTTTAGACGTAAATTTTATAGATATTTTGACAGCAAAAGAATGAGAATGAACGTCAAATTGGCCCTTAAATGTGGAAGCTGATCGGATGAGAGTTCTTTTGATGTGGGGGTCGTTTTGGTTACCTTTGCCGGGCAACGCAGGAGGATCGCCGTAGTAGTACATCGGATTCTGCGGCCTCTTGCGCTTCTTCTTGGTGCAGATAAATACGGAGGCAATGATTAGGATCACCAAGAAGGCTCCGACGCCCGCAGCGATGCCGATGATGGCAGGAAGGTTTGGGTTCATGTCATGGTTCCCGCGCGAGCGTGTCGGTGGTGGCGGTGGAGACCTCCCTCCACCGGCGCCCTTTGAGTGCGTAGGCGGCGACTTCCCAGCTGATCCTGGTGGCGACGGAGGAAGCACCGATGAACGCGGCGAAGGCGGTGAAGATGGCGGAAGAGGCGGTGAGACTACCGGTTGGGGTGGTATGAGCGACCCATTTGACGATGGCGGCGGAGACGATGTGGGTAGTGGGGGCGGAGAGGTGTCCGATGGGGGTGGCGACAATGGCGGAGGCGACGATGGTTGGGTGGTATTAGGCGGCAATGGCGGAGGCAACGATGGTGGGGTGGTCTTGGTCGGCAATGGCGAAGGCGGAGAAGCGGGTGGTGGTGTCTGTTGGGGAGGAGGAGATGGGGGTGGTTGGGGAGGAGGAGATGAGGAGGTGTTTGGTTTGAGAGGCGGCAATAGCGGCGATGGCAGCGGTGGCGGTGATGACGATGCGTTTGTAGGGGCAGGAGGAGTCTGGGAAGTTGGCGGGTCGGGCAATGGAGCCGTCGCGGGTGTTGAAGCCATTCTTGATTTTTAAATTTACTGGTTCTTCTATGATTGAGAAGGGAAGTGGAGGAGGAGGAGTAGAAGGAAAAGATGTCGCATTGGTATCTGTTCTTCCTCCTCCAAATGCCTCCCAGAGGAGGCTTTGGTGTTGGTTTTTTTTTTCTTGTTCTTCTCTTTCAAACAATGTGTTTGTGAATTTTTTGTTATTTCTATTTTTGTTTGGCCAACTATAGAAGGGAAATAAAATGACCCAACAAAAGTGAGACATTTCTGTTTACCGGTTCTGGACCGGGTGGTTAGATTTTCCCGCGCTAGACAGGTCACGGCCAATGAGAATGAGGAATAGTCTCCACGTGTCTTGTTCTGTGGGTTCAACTGAGAGAGTTAGTTAATACAGAGTTTGGGATTTATATTGATGAATAAACTAATTGGACTATACAGATGGAAAAATCTGTCCTTTCCAACCTATCCAAAAAAAAGACCTCTGAGCATCTCTGAAACAGAGAGATTTGAGATTACAAAGAAGAAATGGTGGGATCTCTTGCCTCCCTGTGTAATTCAAGATGCTCCAAAAAAAGATAACAGAGAGGTGGGAGTCCATTCTTAAGGTCTTTTCTTTATCCCCCTCGGCTTATAGAATTCTAAGATCTTGGAAATCTAGAGTTCTGTTGATTTTTTTTTTTTGATAACTTTGCTTGCTTGATTTGTTGTTTTTTTAATGGTCTGAAACAAATTATTTTGGGAGACCATCAATTCTTGTTCGTTGTGGATGAAGATTGTGTATAAGAAATTTAATTGATCCACACTTGAGTTTTGTAGTTGCACTTTGAATGAACCTGCATTGTTTGTTCTTTGGGGGATCAAATGATAGTGTTTTCTTTTTTATGATCCAACATTGGTTGAAAAAATCTTAGATGCATAGAATAACTCACAATGATGTAGAAGCATATTACTCAACTGTAAATGGGGTTCAGAACGTCTGTTTTGAAATAACAGAGGGTCTCAGTTTCGGCCCATAAGAAGACGACACGTGGTAAAATCATATGTGCTCACGTGCCGTCTCTTTGAATTTGCTCCGTCTCTTTTTCTTCCGTTTTCATTTTCTCTCTCATCTCACCTCATCTCACCATCCCGGCTTTATTTATTTATTTATTTTTATTTTTTATTAATGATTAGATTTTTTATGGATTTATTTTTATTATTTTGTGGTTTCTAGTTAAATTTGTTTTTAATTTTTTATGTATTTATTTTTTTGTTTTTGTGTTTCTAGATTTAATCTGTTTTGCAATTATTTTTTATGGATTTATTTTTATATTCTTGTGGTTTCTAGATCTAATCTTATAAATTTTTATAGAGTTATTTAATTTAAGTGTTTTGTTAACGAGTGCCCCACATTTATTGCTCATAACCCAATAAATTAATTATGATATGAGTATAAAAAAATAATTTTTTTTAAATACCAACAACACCCCTAATAAATTCACCATTTTTTTTCTTCCCTATCATGCCCTTTTTTTCCTCCAATACCAAATTTTTTTTAAAAATATCGTGCTTAAAAAACAAATTTCAAAAATGATCTCAGAGTCAAAATATTTGCAAAACTGGTCTTGAAGTCATTTTTGACCAGTCAGCGTGCCCACATGATGCGCTGATCGGGTTAAAAAATATCACGACGGAGACGTGATTGTGAATCACGTCTCTGTTGACCCAGCACGCACCAGCACACGGGAGCTTGTCTGCCCTCCGAGACATGATTAAAATCATGTCTCAATCGGAGACGTGATGCATAATCACGTCGTCAAAGTGGTGCATGCATGCATGGTTGGTTTGTTTTTTATTTTTTCTCTTTCTATTAATGGTTGCATAGATTTTGTTTATATGAATAGTTTTGATATAAGATTTTTATGAATAAAATAAAATCATATTTATTATAAAATAGAACATATATATAATAAAATTTATATATTAATGAAGTACTTATTTCATTTTTTGTGTGTGTATATATGATGCAAACATCACTGAAAAAAGCCAAAACCCATGCATGCAAGTAAACCAAAATCCATGCAAAAAAAAAAATCTCACGTAGAAGAAAGAAGTTAAAAAAAAAAGATTAATTTTTTTATAAATACAGATATACAATTTATAATATTATATGCTTCATTTTTTTTAATAAAAATATGTATTTAAATAGATGAGGTATACTATTTTTAAAAAATTTAAAACACATATAGACTGTAATTATAGAGAAAACTCCATGTAACATTATTTATTGGAATAAAGAACAAAAAAAAAAACTATTTATGCAAACAAAACCTATAAAAAAAAACAAAAAGCAACAACAAACCATGCATGGACGTAAACCCATGCATGCAAGTAAACCAAAAAACAACAACAAACCATGCATTAAAAATAAACCAAAAAAACATTTTTCATTCACTTTTTGGAAAGTTTTAGACTACACAGAAAAAAAATCTACCATTACCTTAATCAAATTACTCCACAAGAAAAAATCTACCAGTATGCATAATCGATCACATAATCAAATTTTTTTACCACTACCCATTGAAAAAATTGATTACCGAATATGATAGGAAGAGACCTATCAAACAGCTGCGATCTAAATAATAATAAGAAGAAGAGGTTAAAGAGATTCAGAGGAGAAGGAGAAAGAAGAACAAGAAGGAAGCAAGAAGGAATTTGGAATATTCTCTAATGCATTCTTTATTGATCCATAAGGCTTATATAGCCAAACACCTAACAACTTCCTACAATTTAGGAATTCTCCTTCAATTAATAAATCCAAATAAGGAACCTAATTAAACTAATTAAGCATACGAATTAAGAAACTAATTAGGCATACGAATAAGGAAACTAATTAAAACTAAATAATTTATTTCTCCTCTGATTCAGCATGTCAAATCTCAAGGAGATTTGACTGCCAGCCTTGCACGTCAACGTCCTGCACCTTCCGAACGCCCCGCACGAGCAGAACGCTTGGAATAAGCATGCCAACCCGGGCTAGGTCTAGCACCCACCTATCACTCCCTTCCCCTTCCAAACAAACCTTGTCCTCAAGGTTTAGATGAAAAAATTGAAGCTTCAATCTCTCGTAAGGTTCCCAAATAGCATTCTCCAATGATAGCCCTGAAAAGTTGTTCGTTCTTTGGCCGAAGGTACACTTCTTATGGTTCGCCACGAGCCTGACTTTGTCGTTCATCAAGGCTTGGAATATGGCTGAAGCATTGGTAAGGCCAAACAGCATCACCACAAACTCATAATGTCCATCATGAGTATGAAAAGCGATCATGTTCACATCTTCAGCCGCAACCCGTATCTGGTGATAACCAGATTTCAGATTCAGTTTAGTGTAGTACTCTATTGCATGCCGTTCATTCAACATCTCGTAGATCATTTGAATTGGGTATCGCTCCTTTATGGTAATCTTATTAAGGACGCGATAATCGACACAAAATCGCCAGGGTACATATTTTTTATTGACCAGCAGGGCAGGAGAAGAATAAGATTGCACTGTTCCTGGTAGCACCGGCTCGCTAGTATCTCCCACAACCCGGTAGTGATCCCCATTCATCGTGAATTCCATGGTGAGCTTCTCCGAGTCACAAATCACGGGACCCAAGCTCCTTAGCCATTGGATGCCTAGTATAATGTCTGAGCTTTGGAGTTTCAAAGGATATATGTCAGTAGAGAAACGATATCCTTGTATTTGAATTCCCACCTCTCTACATATCCCCTTGCACGCTAGCTTGTTACCGTCGGCCACCATGACTAAGAATGGTGTTGCAGGTGACGCAACGTAACTGAGCTTCTTGATTAACCGATCATTGATGAAGTTATGCGTACTATCGCTATCAATTAGAATGGAGACCCGTCGACCTTCCACGACTCCTGACACGTGCATTGTTTGTGGGGACATGCAATCTAGCAATGCATGTATCGAGATTTGGGCAATTCGGGTCTTAGTAATGTGCCATCTGTCTCCTGGGGCTCTCGATTCCAATTCTCCTCCTCAACATTAGTTTCTTCGATCGTCTCTATGGAACCATCCAATACGAATAACTGTTGAGTCTTGCAAACATGGCCCGTCACGAATCGTTCGTCGCAATTATAACAGAGGTTCTTCTCGCGTCGCGCTTGCATCTGTTCCCATGTCTACTTTTTGAACCCCTCCCCTGCTTGCGGTCGTGGAGAACCTGGTGTTTGGAAAAATCGGGTTGGTGTTGTGGAAACCGGTGGTGCATGACTTGTCGCGGTTTTCACGGGGGACTGTAGTGCTGGTTGTTGTTGAGGTGTAGGTAGGAGCCCCATCCGTGGGTTGGACCTTCGGACACGCAAGATCTTGTCCTCGTGCAGTCGCGCAAGACCAACGGCGTGTGCCATTGTCATCGGTCGAAATAGTTTCACCTCTATCCGGATGTCTTCCCTTAACCCGCCAATGAAACTGCCGAGGAGCGCCTCTTCCGGCCAGTTTCGAACCCGAGATGCTAAGCGCTCAAATTGGGTTTGGTACTCACGGACGGTTCCGGTTTGTTGGAGCTTGGCCAATGCTTCATCAAAGTTTTCTTATTCAGAGGGCCCAAATCGAACACATAATTCTTTGGTAAACTCCTGCCAGGTCGCGCGTGGATGGTATGATGAATACCACTGGAACCATTGCAGGGCTTCATCCTGTAGGTGGAATGACGCTAAGAGAACCTTTTGATCCTCAGGGGTCCTCTGATAAGTGAAGAATTGTTCTGCCTTGTAGATCCATCCCGTCGGATCCTCCCCCGACAAACGGGGAAAATCAATCCGAGCATAACGAAATTGCATGCTCCCGTTTTCCGGTGACTGAAAACGGTTTGGTCGGTTGTCACGGTCCAAGCTACCCGGTGACTCCAGCGTTCTCTCCTTCATGAGGGCGGACATGTTTATAGCAATCGTGTCGAGATGGTTAGAGATTGTTTCAAGCTGATCGGTGTGCTTGCGTAGAGTCATCTGTAAGACATGCACATCAACTTCAAGTTTCGATAATCGATCTTCATCGGAGGTGGAGCGGTTGTTAGTAGACATATTGGCTCTGATACCAATTGATAGGAAGAGACCTATCAAACAGCTGCGATCTAAATAATAATAAGAAGAAGAGGTTAAAGAGATTCAGAGGAGAAGGAGAAAGAAGAACAAGAAGGAAGCAAGAAGGAATTTGGAATATTCTCTGATGCATTTTTTATTGATTCATAAGGCTTATATAGCCAAACACCTAACAACTTCCTACAATTTAGGAATTCTCCTTCAATTAATAAATCCAAATAAGGAAACTAATTAAACTAATTAAGCATACGAATTAAGAAACTAATTAGGCATACGAATAAGGAAACTAATTAAAACTAAATAATTTATTTCTCCTCTGATTCAGCATGTCAAATCTCAAGGAGATTTGACTGCCAGCCTTGCACGTCAACGTCCTGCACCTTCCGAACGCCCCGCACGAGCAGAACGCTTGGAATAAGCATGTCAACCCGGGCTAGGTCTAGCACCCACCTATCAGAATATCCTAAAAACAATCTAATCAATAAAAAAACACTAGAAAAAAAAATTCGATGCTTCTCTCATTTAAGTAGGATAAAAAAGGGATTCTTATGTGTGCGATACAATTGATTGAATCATTGAAGTATATATGAAATGTTCACCTTTTAAGAAAAAGACATAATTTAGAATATAATTATATATTGGCATTAAATTAAATAACTCTATAAAAATATCAGATTAGTTCTAGAAATTACAAAAATATAAAAATAAATCCACAAAAAGTCTATATCATCCAAAATAAAATAAAAGTAACTCCACAAAAAATAATTGCAAAACAGATTAGATCTAAAAATACAAAAATAAAAAAATAAACCCATAAAAAATTAAAAACAGATTAGACTAGAAACCACAAAATAATAAAAATAAATCCATAAAAAATCTAATAATTAATAAAAAAATAAAATAAAAAAATAAAGCCGGGAGGGTGAGATGAGAGAGAAAATGAAAACGGAAGGAAAGGAGACAGAACAAATCTCATCTAATTTTCTGTTAAATGAGATCACGTGAGCACATGTTTGATTTGCCACGTGTCGTCTTCTTATGGGCCGAAACAGAGACCCTCTGTTTTTTCAAAACAGACGTTCCGAACCCCTGTAAATGGGCCAAATGCATCTATTAAATGACCAATTTTATAGAGCAAAATGGAACTCAAAATATGATGTCAAACAAGATCAACTCATGGTTTGACCATTTCAACTCAACACCTAGTCAAACAAGCCCATGAATATGGCTCATCCAAGGTTGTTTAGAAGCAACTTTTATTATCTCATAAGTGTTAATTGATTCATTAACTTTCTCTTGAAAGAGGATATATATTTTGTAAGTTATGTTTCAAGCCTATGAACATAACTTTCTCTTTAAATTATATTTTATATTTTCTAAGTCTTGTAAGTTGTAATACTTATTTTCAAAGTTTTGGAATGGGTTTAGTGCAAGTCAACCTAGAGTTTGTTGTCTAGTTATGATACTTGTCTCCTTCATTTGCCTATATAAAGTTGTAAGATTGATGGAAAAAAAGTCAAATTAAATTTAATCAAATTTATCTCTTATCCTTCTTCTTGTGGGAGTTGAAGGTTGCGAGAACCAATCTCTTATCCTACTTATGTTTGATCGTAATCGATCCGTTGAAGGTGACGAGCATTCTCTTATCCTTCTTCGTCTAATTGATCGATCCATTTGAGGTGACGAGTGTTATGCGTGACAATCAAATATAAGGCTAAACACAAATTCTTATAATTAACACATTAAGATACAAACATCAAATATATATTAAATCATGCATACTCTAAAATATATTGTAAAAGCATGAAATAAAATGAGATAGGGATTAAAAATGTATCCGGAAATGTGGAAGCGAGCGAAGACACTCTGTCCTCGGTGAATAAGGCCCCCTCACGCACAGGGTTGAATGACTCCTACCACTGAGAGATACGACCACAACTGGTTTTGTTCTTCCGGGGTGCGAGCTACGGAAGAACCACGGTGAACAGACTACGATCCTTTCAGACGCTCGGATCAAAGAGAATAACTAGAAATTGATGATAAAATAGGGCACTAACACAACCCTTTTACTCTTGAAAATGTATTCATGCACAGAATTGGTGCTTCTCATTTGTGAATTTTTAAAATACACACACTCCCCAAATCTCTGGTGGAAAGAATGAATATATAAGATGAAGAGATGAATGTCAACTATACACACTGGTTTTTTAGAAAATAAATGCACCACTATATATATATCAAAGGTGGTGGTGGAAAGAAACGTCTGGGCATTAAATCAAATTTGTGCATGTTAGAATACCCAAACGTTTCAAAACTAATGCAATATTTTGTAATTCATGCATTTATTAGAAATGCAAACATGCATATTTGAAACGTATGGGTTACAATAGATTAATGCATTTTTGATCACATGCAATAAAAATCCAACAATCCCCCACTGATCGAAAATGCATATAACACAATAATACGGTTAGAGAAAAGGAATAAATTGGTCTGGAATGGAGGTAAATTGATCTCGGATAAAACAAAGAGTTTTTACGCGTCTTATACCATGTAATAGGTGAAAGTACCTTATGGGTTTGAACTTTCACTTAGTGTAAACCATATCCCCCGGAGAAGCCTAAGTAGACTAACCCAGAGAAGCCTAAGTAGACTAAGTCTTTGAACTCGACCCCTTTAGTCCGGTTTCACTGATCACACACACGGTACAGGATATGAGTCATGTTCTGCGGGGTAGCACGTTACGGCCATGTGCTCGTATCATTTCTTGAGTGCCTTAGAGATTTAGCCAAAATCTCAAAGAACGCGGCCCACGTCCGTGCACTCATATAGGTGAGTTCTCCAGGGTGCCTGCATGGACCACACCCTGTCCGAAAAGGACTCGAACTCATTAAGAGCATTGGCTCAACCTACTTCCACTACAGTTAGCACTGTTACCATAGGGATGTGTTAGAGGAATTTTTCCTCTACAGTACTCACAAGTTTACCCGTACAGTTTCGTTAACCCCTTGAAAACCATCTTCATGGGATCTCCAATCACAATGGTAGGGAGCCAACTGCAGGTAATTTTTAATGGGCTTAACCCACATCCCCCTCGGTCTCGATATTAAGGATGAGTCATCTCACAAGTCCTTTAGTGAAGTTCTCTGCAACCTCACAAACTCGAGTTATATTCCCTTAGATATAAGGTGAATCAACTCAAGTTTTATTTATAGTTGTCTAGACATTTTTATTCTCTTGTCTCAATATTTTGTAGTCTCTCTCCCAATATTTTACTTTTAATTAAAGAGGTACATGTCTCCCCCCACATTTTAGGGATATAAAAATTACCTCTGTAATTTTCATGATTTATTTTTACAAAATACCCCCACATTTAGAGACTACTCAAAAAATAATTTGAGACATACATGCATGCAAAATATTCTCTACAAATCACATGCAATTTTTTTTTATTATTATTTTTTTTAAGCATGCAAATAGTAAGACTTGATCACCCTATCACATGAGCATACAAACATGTTAATTATAATAACTCCCATATTAACATGATTTCATTATTATAGTATGCAATTGACCAAGGCATTTAAATGATTACCATAAAATTATTTAATATGACCATTAATAATTAAGGTAATCAAAAGTTAGGTCTAGACTCACATACCTCGGATAGACCAATTGTCACTGAATATTCTTCTAGAATACCATAATATAATACACAAAATATGAAGGCCACATGAAGAATATATACCCAGATAGTTCTTCAGATAATACCTCAAGAAAAGCTAAATAGCATAGATCTCCCATAAAATGATAACTGATAGACTGAATGAGCCTTTCTCAATAAAGTGTGAAACTGGTTTATAGAGACCACTGAAAAAACCTCTATCTGCATTTTGTTAGACATCAAGAGCTCAATTGACATCTTAATCATAAAATTATATAACAACATCATAGAGAATATCCCAACCACATATAATATATAAATAATCTCAATAAAACCATAATAATGATAATCACAATAATGAAATCCGGGAGAAGAATTCCAATAGTCTCCACTGTCAAATAATTTAGAACTCCATTTATTCAATCTCACATCAGAATATTATTAGAATACCACTAGCCTTCAAATAAATATAATCATGCCTTCCTTGAATATATATATTTCAATAGGATATATAAATATGCCCTGCATAAATAACAACACTAACACCACAAAAATATCAAATTTCAAAAGAATAAATATTTTCAAGGAATTGTAAATGTTGGCAAATCATCTCAGAATAAAATGCATGTTAAATAATTTTGATATATATAAACCATACAACATAACACAACTATATGTGTAGTCTAAAGTCCAAAAACATCTCATAAAAATATCATTTTTTTTCGAATAAGAAATGAACACAACAGGACCCAACTATATGGAATGCTAATGAATCATGTAAGATTAATGTATGTACTATTTTCATTTCAGCTCATTTTTTGGTAGATGTAAAATCAGACATGCAATATATAGATTACATGTCATAACAATATTTGATTACATACAAGTGCCTCTAATGTGTTTCACTTAAAAAAAATATTCACTAAGAATAAATCCCTTTATTTATAGAATGACATAATATAATTTTAATAATCATCTTTATTCACTCTTCCTTCCTATAGCAATTATAGGCTGAATATAAATCCCTAACATTAACGTTTAAAGGATAGAAACGTCTTGTCTTTATTTATATTCAATTTAAAACACAAGTTCTTCAATCATATTTAATTGAAAACCGTTTCATGCAAATGATGTTAATATGTAAATAATAAAACACCCATATGAATAAAACCCCACGTATTAATGCATTGTCATTGAATATTTGAAACACATGAAATTCTCAAACGACATAGTATTCTAATATTCCAAAACGCATGCTGTCTGTTATTAAACATTGCAAAGCTCCAACTCATCCAAATGGCACCTTTAAATAATCAAGAAAATCAACCTTTTTAATTCCCATGCATGCATTAAGATATATACTAAAGCACTAAGATTTAAGGCATGCAACGGTCCACCAAGAAGTGAAAAGCATGAGATTAATGTTTCGGTTACAAAATATTTTCCACAAACGCATGCAATGGTGTCATTTATAACTCATACAATTAAATTGTTTAGGGGGTTTGATATGGACAAATAAAACACACGTAAATAATTTCCATTCATCCATGCAATAAGACACATAAAACTTATGCAATTATATTCTTCAAATAAAACACATGCATTTTAATACCAATTTTTTTTTTCATGCATGTCATTCCAAATTGAATATTAGAACCTTTCTCAAATCTCTAACAAAGATTAACTTATGTAATCTATTTAAGTCTAGCACATATATATATTTCAAAATTAAATAAAATTCATCACATTTAAAAAATGCACAAACATAGAATATGTAAGAGTGACAATTACTTTGGAAACTAATAATCACTCCAATGATATTTTTCTATAACAGCAAACCAAACCCATGATTGATCAAGCAAATCTACCAAAAAATTCTAATACAGATAGAATTCGATGTGTAGCCATGCCAAAGTATAAATTAATCAAATATTATACAACAACATATTTTTCAAATACAAGCAGATTTTCATCATCTCAAATATAATAAAATTATATTAGCATGTATTCATTTCAAATATAAGAATTTGTGTTCTTATTCACCGAGATTGTTATGCGTGACAATCAAATATAAGGCTAAACACAAATTCTTATAATTAACACATTAAGATACAAACATCAAATATATATTAAATCATGCATACTCTAAAATATATTGTAAAAGCATGAAATAAAATGAGATAGGGATTAAAAATGTATCCGGAAATGTGGAAGCGAGCGAAGACACTCTGTCCTCGGTGAATAAGGCCCCCTCACGCACAGGGTTGAATGACTCCTACCACTGAGAGATACGACCACAACTGGTTTTGTTCTTCCGGGGTGCGAGCTACGGAAAAACCACGGTGAACAGACTACGATCCTTTCAGACGCCCGGATCAAAGAGAATAACTAGAAATTGATGATAAAATAGGGCACTAACACAACCCTTTTACTCTTGAAAATGTATTCATGCACAGAATTGGTGCTTCTCATTTGTGAATTTTTAAAATACACACACTCCCCAAATCTCTGGTGGAAAGAATGAATATATAAGATGAAGAGATGAATGTCAACTATACACACTGGTTTTTTAGAAAATGCATGCACCACTATATATATATCAAAGGTGGTGGTGGAAAGAAACGTCTGGGCATTAAATCAAATTTGTGCATGTTAGAATACCCAAACGTTTCAAAACTAATGCAATATTTTGTAATTCATGCATTTATTAGAAATGCAAACATGCATATTTGAAACGTATGGGTTACAACAGATTAATGCATTTTTGATCACATGCAATAAAAATCCAACAACGAGATCCCTATCCGATTCGAACTTGAGACCAATGGAGATCAAAACCTAGGATTCTAGCCAAAAAGCCAACTTGTGTGGGTTGTTATGCATTAATTGTTATGCTTATGGATGTCCAACACCACCTTTGATCAATTAAAATGTCCAAATATTGATCCTCTTGATTAAGCTAAAACAATGGAATTGGTTGCGGGACTAAATCCTTTCTTTCTGATGTCCTAATAGATTCTTTGATGCAAGAACTGGCTTGATTAAGCCTTTTGATTGGTAGTGCTGCGGAAGTTATCTTGGACGAAACACATATCAGGAGCATTCCGGACGTGCTTCCTTCGAAACTACTCTACAACTGAAGCATTACAATCTTCTCTTCGATTTGTCAAAACGCTTATCAGATTGTCAAATTTGCTCCTCCCATTTCTTGGAGTTCTTGGATATGAAATCCACATATGCTTTCTTGGTTGGGATTAATGCAAATCAAATAAGGGTTGTTTGAAATTAAAGAAGCAACAATGGATGACGAGAGCTTATAGTCGTTTGCATTGCAGTCGGTGTTGATGGGCCGGATCAAATGAAAATAACGTTGTTACAGGCAGTGTCCGAGGAGAGTCCCGCACAGGCGCGCACGGTCCACCTTGAAAGCCATTAAGCGAGATATTTACCTCATGAGTATTACACATTGTTTAATTTCTTGTCTTGGCATCCAATGGGTTTATGCAATACATCATGAATATATATATATTTTTATAAAAGCATATAACTCAATGTACGGCATTTTATATTTTAAAAAAATTAAATCACCGCGAATTGTATGTGAGATTGTTCACAAACATTTTGTAACGATGTTAAAAAAAATGATTTGTTCATCCCCTTTTATGATTACGCAAGTTGTCCCCAATCATTATGATATTTTAAAAGTATTTACTTGTATGGTGAAATACAAAATATTATGAAAAGTGAAGTATATATATACCTAGATAAAGTAGTATATTTTCTTCTTCTTTTTTTAAAAAAATTATGTTTTTAAATTGAGCATACAATGTATTGGTGGAATATATATTGCACTGACAATATATACTAATTACTACACCACACTAGTGGGAAATGGTCTCCGAATTGCAAATGGAGTTGCAAAATGGACTGAATGTATCAACACTGAAATGAAAATTCCACAACCCCATTTACTAGCCCTCTTGCAGTCCGGATCCATTTTGTTATAAAAATGATATACCTTATCTAGTAAATTATAAATTTTTATATAAGATGAAATATGTACTCTAACGAATTAAGGATACATTTAAAAAAAGTGTGAAAAAAATTCAATGAAGTATGTATCTCATTGGACAACTAAAAAGATAGATAGGAACGCAAGCATAATTGTATTAGGGAGTGATGGAAAATGTTACCCTTGGATAGTTAGACATTCATGTAGTCCTTTTGTAGATATTTTTATATATTTTTTTAAAGGATATATTTTTATAGTGAAATACATACTTTTATCAAAACAAAAGTAAAATGTAGAATACTTTTTTTGTTGGGCAATCGAGAATGCATTAAACGAATACGTTTTCATATTTTCGTAATAGAATATATACTTGTGGAGAGAAAAATTTACATCATGTTAAAAGATGATGTGTCAAGGCTTAGACGGGTATAGACTATCGCATCCAACATCTAAAATTCCTGAATAGGTGAGACACAACCAGATTGGATTAGGTCTGGTCGGACAGTCTTATACCTTGTAGGTGAATGCTATCCTGAGCAGGTAAGACACGACCAGATCGAATCGGATCTGATCAGACGGTTTTACACCTTGCGGACAAATAACTAGGTATACGCCGAGCAGGATCCTGTGTACCGACCAGACCAAGACCATGAGGAGGACCTTAGAAACGGTCAGACACCCATAACGCCTGTAACTGTCAGGTGAGTGATTAAGGCCCATTAATCGTAAAGCATGGGTAATTAAAGGCACGTTCAGCTACAATAAAGCAAGGCAGTTACCATAAAACTTGCCCACTAAGCAACCATTAAGGGAGAGTTGTTACAATGCTATGAAGCCAGTAACAATGGCTATTTAACCCTTGAACCCTATAAAAGGGTGATTAACAACAAACAAAGGTATGGGTTAACTTTTGATCAAGCCCCATAATTAGTGAGAAAAACCATTGAACTCCCTTACTGATACATCTCTTTGGAGTCCCTTTGGTTGACACTACACCGGTGTCCCCCTAATTCCATTTTGAGTGCAGGATCTACATTTAACCGGGTCCGAATTCGAGAAGGAGGCTTCATCTGATTGTTTCGATTGAATGAAAAAATACATCTTCAATATTAATAGTTAATTATATACTCTATTAAATATTTTTACATTTTACGTTGGTGATATGGGTTTTGTTGGAAAAAAACTTGGGTCTTGACCATTTATTTGTTGGTCAAAATGAATTTAGATTCCACTAATTTTTTTGTAGTGGAATCACGTTAGATTGCGTTCCTCTCGTCGAGGAGATGAACGTAGTATATTTACATTCTCAAAATCATTTCTAGGTGAATGAGAAAATTGGATCCAAATTTCTCCCAATAACATGGAAAAAGTGGTTGGTGGTTGAGGAAGAAAAAGTCATAATCTCGTATCGATTATTGAGAAAAAATATTGAGGATTTATAAGATGGAATTTTTGTACCTGTAGCGAACAAAAATGTCTCTTACAAATTTTAAAAATATGATATGCTCGTAGAGCAAATCAATACATAAAAGATGTGGGAACAACTCGATCTTTTAATCCTCTGATCCTCGATCTCATTTGAAGAGTGTCTCGAGAATTACAACTACATGGATTTTTACAAGTTTGTTAAAATTTAAAAGGGAAAAGAGAGCGGTGCATGATCCTTCGGGCCTTTTGGTTTTGGGCCTTGTTGTTTAGGATTAGCGATGCTTTGTTCTTCACCCTTCTTGAATTCTTTGACTTGAGATTTAATTTGAAGCTGTCTTTCTTTGATCTTCTCTTCTCTGGACTTTCTCCTTCGTGAACAGAGTGAAGATATTCTTCAAGAAAAGGTAGAATCGATTGAGAGTTTGTATATCTCACCCTTAGATTTTTTCCACACTTTCCTTTAAAAAGAAGGTGGAATCGAGGAAGAGTTCGAAAATTTCTATTTCTCTCTCTTATATTTTTTCCACACTTCTCCTTCTTCTTTCTTTGGTTTTTCTTGGCTTCTCCTTCTTTTGGTGGATTCTTCAAGAAGAAGGTGGAATCAAGGGAGAGTTAGAGAATTTATATTTTTCTCCCTTGGATTTTCCTCATACTTCTTCTTTCCTTCTTCTCTCCCTTGGCTTGACTCTTTTTTTTTTTGTTCTTCTTGGCTCTTCCAACTCTCTTTCTCTCTCCCCCCCTCCCTCCTATTTATAGAGGAAGTGAGGAGTGGTTATAAGGGTAGTGGGTAGTTTTAGGAGAGTGGGTAGTTAGGATTTTTTTTTGAACTTTTTTTAAATAATTAATTAATTTAATTAATTTGATTTGATTTTATCTAGGTGACTTTGACTTCTTCTATTTCTTCTTTTTTTTTGGTTTTTTTTTTGTTTTTGGATTTGGCAGGGCCGAACTGAGTCCTGCCCAGGCAGGCCCGTTTTGGGCCCTACCTTGGTAGGGCCATCTTGGGCCTGGCCCAGGCGGGGTCTTTCTGGGCCCTGCCCTGGACCTGGCCCAGGCAGTGCTTTTCTGGGCCTGGCCCAGGCAGGGCTAAACCAGCCCTTTTTTATTTTATCTTTATTTTTTATTTTTACATGTCTATATATTGCCCCCAAGGATGGATAAAAGAGTCCTAGGACGAATTTTATCGTCCTTGATTAATTTGGTCAAAATATGGATAGATCATTTTTTTTGTCTGGACTGAACCTGATATAACTTCTCAGGCTGCCTACGTACCCTTATTTAAGGGATCAAGTCACACGTAGTTCCTCTTTTTTTTTTTGAGTGGTCCTTCCAACAAGGCCCTTCAAGATATAGCCAGGCCGGACGGAACACCTTTTTTTCTTTTTCTTCTTTTTTTTCTTCTTTTTTTTATTTTATTTCTATGGATAGTACCTTTTGAGGAACTTTCCATTGATTGGATCAAGTTCAGTCCCTTCAGGAGTAGTCAATAAGTAAGCACCATTGGTATAGACTTCCTTGACCCGCACGAATTGCTTCACCATCAAGTCACCATAATTGTCGACATTGTTGCAGGCAGTGTTCTGAAATGCGGTATGCGGTTTACATGCGGTTAGGGTACCGCACAGAGTATATACGGTATGCGGGAGTATATGCGGAAGTATATGCGGTTCTATAATTTTTTATTAATAAAAAATAATTCTAATAAATTTTGAAGATATCACAAATCAGACTTAATTTTTATCACACTTTTAATAACATGTTATAACATTAATATTATGACAACATGTAATAATATGTTTAAAAACAATTTTCAAAAAAAAAAATCACAAACCATTTTTTATATGATTGTGACTGTGGAGAAGTATAAACTCATGTGAACTAACTATGTAAATTCATGTCACATTATTATATTAATATTATAAACCAAACATAGTTGTGTATACGTTGATGTTTATTTGTCTCTCTCAACCATGTGTCACATTTTCCATTGAAAAAACATGTATCACTTCCACTTAAAAAAACCCATGTGTCCTCCACGTGTTATCAATCCATCCATATGTTATCAATCCCAAAAGCATAGAGTGATTGAGACAGATACAGAGGGATTGAGAGAGGTTCAAAGAGAGAGAGAGAGAGAGAGAGAGAGAGAGAGTGATTGAGACAGACTGAGGGATTGAGAGAGGCAGAGAGTGAATGGAGTCTGCATTGAAGAAGAAGAAGTGAAGAAGAAGACCGGATAGAGTCCACGCTGAAGAAGTTTTGTTGTGGTTGTTGAAGGAGAAGCAATCGATGAAGAAGAAGATCGCTCAAAGGAGGAGAAGCAGCCATTGTTGATCGAAGAAGAAGAAGCTCTACTGCAGTGGTCGAAGAAGAAGCAGTATGTGAAGTTGAAGAATAAGACCCACTTCTCTGTTAGGATCGGCTTGAGAAGATTAGAAGACTCCCCTTTTGTTTTTTTTTAGTGTTAAATTTCAGAACCTGTCCGCCCGCGTGTGGAATCGACCCGCATATGCAGGCCTTATCCGCATATTGGCCGATTCTGACCTGATCGGTTCGGTAAGCTTACCGAACCGCCTGTGCGGCCACATATGCGGCCGCACAGGGTGCATTTCTGAACATTGGTTGCAAGTTTCGATAAAATGGGCAATGTGCTATTTTGGATTGCCCTTCCCATCAAAATATTGGAATTTCGGTGGTTGATATCCCGTTGGAAAGCGTAGCTGCTGGATGCGTTGAGTGTATGGCTTTGAATATCCCGCTGAAGATTGGACATATCCTCATTTTGTGTGCGGACCATGTCTGCAACTAACGATGTAGTTGTTGTACAGTCATAGTCGGAGCAACCGAAGCTTGAGATGCCGCGAGAACCGTTGTTGGAGGAATGACCATTGATTGCTCAATAGGCAAAGTTGATGAAGGGACAACATTTGGTGACACAGGCACCTGATTTGAGATGTCAGTATCATCCTTCGAGCCTAGTTTTTTAAGAATAATGCTAATATGACGGTCCTTCGGGTCCTCCTCCATCATCATCTGAGCCATCTGCGCCTTGGATTGATTGAGTTGTTGAACTTGCTCCTCGAGTTTGGACATCGAGGGATCATTGTGAGTGCGCCTTGCCCCTGGCGTGGGCCCGTCGGATTTGTCGTCATCGGAGATGTAATTACGACGAATTACAATCTTCACTTCATCTTCGGTACGCGCCACTCGAGCATGAGCACCAAGATCATTTGAATCATGATGCACCTTCTGTGCCATTGCATCTTTGGTATTCTTCATCGTACCTTCGTCTTCCGTTTCAGGAGCAAAGGTTGCTGTCGTAGCTCTAACTCGCCTACTGTAGACGTGCATGCCAGGAGTGGTGACCGGTGCTGCATCGTGCGCCTCCTGGAAGAGATTCTCCAAGCCTCCTTGTTGAAGTTAAGTAGGATCAACAAGAGGCATATCACCTGCAGGCATGGCATTGGTGTTGGCTTCGACCATGGTTGTACCTCAAACGCCTTAAAAGAAAGCCAATCTTGATGAAAATGGAGGGATGAGAGGAGATGATGTCCCCACCGGGTGTGTCAAAAATCTGTAGCGAACAAAAATGTCACTTACAAATTTTAAAAATATGATATGTTCGTAGAGCAAATCAATACATAAAAAGATGTGGGTACAACTCGATCTTTTAATCCTCTAATCCTCGATCTCCTTTGAAGAGTGTCTCGAGAATTACAACTTCAGGGATTTTTACAAGTTTTTGAAAATTTAAAAGGGAAAAGAGAGCGGTGCGTGATCCTTCGGGCCTTTTGGTTTTGGGCATTGTTGTTTAGGACTAGCGATGCTTTGTTCTTCACCCTTCTTGAATTCTTTGATTTGAGATTTACTTAGAAGTTACCTTTCTTTGATCTTCCCTTCTCTGGACTTTCTCCTTCGTGAGCAGAGTAGAGATATTTTTCAAGAAAAAGTGGAATCGAGGAAGAGTTTGTATATCTCACCCTTTGATTTTTTTAACACTTTCCTTTAAAAAGAAGGTGGAATCGAGGGAGAGTTAGAGAATTTTTATTTCTCTCCCTTGGATTTTTCCCACACTTCTCCTTCTTCTTTCTTTGGCTTTTCTTGGCTTCTCTTTTTTGTGGTGGATTCTTCAAGAAGAAGGTGAAATCGAGGGAGAGTTAAAAAATTTCCATTTCTCTCCCTTAGATTTTCCTCACACTTCTTCTTCTTCTTCTTCTTATTTCCTTTTTCTCTCCCTTGACTTGGCTCGTTTTTTTTTTGTTCTTCTTGGCTCTTCCAACTCTCTTTCTCTCTCCCCTCTCCCTTCTATTTATAGAGGAAGGGAGGGGTGGTTATAAGGGTAGTGGGTAGTTTTAGGAGAGTGGGTAGTTAGGATTTTTTTTTACTTTTTTTTTAATTGATTAATTAATTTAATTAATTTGATTTGATTTTATCTAGGCGACTTTGACTTCTTCTTTTTCTTTTTTTTTTTGTTTTTGGATTTGGCCCTACCTTCGCAGGGCCATCCTGGGCCTGGCCCAGGCGGGGTCTTTCTGGGCCCTGCCTTGGACCTGGCCCAGACAGGGCTGAACTAGCCCAAATTTTTTTATTTTTTACTTTTACATGTCTACAGTACCCTAGTGAATTGCCTTTGATAGACACCATATGATGGCCCTTTCCATGCTGACCGGGGAGCATATTGGGCATTTTAGAGCAAACTTGGCACATACACATTGTCTCTATGAGCTGAAGCATTTTATTTTTGGACTTTTTTGTCAAATCGAATGGTGAAGATCATTTTGATCAGATGCAATCTGAATAGTCTATCAGAGAAAATCTCATATGCAATATGGGCCATTGGATCGACGATTACGATATGGATTGTTGGTTGTTTGAAAAAGGGATGCCTTAAAAGCTCTGTTTCATTGAAAAATTGAATACAGGAATAAGTGTCTCCAACAGTCTCTTCAACAGTTTTCTCCTCTACACAAACCACCAAGTCCATGCATTTTAAGACCACCGAAATCACTAAGTCCTTCCAATTCTTGCATACTGTCTAGAGAGAGTGTCACAGACAGGGTTGGTTCACTAGTCCTCTTGTTTGAAGTGTTGCTATCAAAGGACGTTCGATCATTGTATCCTGAGAAACAATTACTATTATTTATGAGCATCAGTGCGGGGTGAATAATATCTTAAGGAGATAGAGCCCAACTTTAGCCTTAGTCTTCCTCTTCATCAAAACAGACTCACCAATTCAGTACACTATGTTCTTCTTCCCTAATGTATGAGCACCCTCCTGGTAATAATGAGGTGTTAGACATAAGATGCTTATACACCTATCTAAGGGTGACTCTGTGTTTTAGAACTGATTCAAACTCTACATTAAGCAGCGTTTAGTTGCACGATTTGATAGCTTTTGCGTTTACAAGAACCTGCTTATGCAATCATTCAACCAAACAGTTTTACTGTAGTAGTTTCATGTAAATAAATTTTAGAAAAATAGTGTCAAAAAGTTATAATTTTCAAAAGCTGGGGAGGGGGGGGGGGTGAGATTCATGTGAAAACACATTTGAAAAATAAAATTTTAAATAAAGTGACTTAAATAAACTTGATTTGTAGAACATATTTTCTGCGCTTTTTAAAAAGCAACATTTTTGTACTAAAGACTGTAAATAATTTTTTAATTAAATATGTTTTCTAAAATGCGTTTGATATCACATTTGCGCTTCCTGCTTAATTAAAAACAGAATCACCTTATTGAAGTATTGTCAAACGCTTCCTAAAAAGTCCATTTGGGACCGCGATTGAGAACTCCAAAAAGAATTATTTTAAGGCTTTTCAAACACAAAAAAAAGTGCCGGCCAATGCTGCCACAGTGCCACCCCTCCTCTAAATGGAGATGCCAAAATAGAGTTTGGATCCAAATGGGCCTAACGGGCCTAAAGCCCGTAAACTGGAAAAAGTGAACCGCGACGCAGCGGACAGGAGACTTTCCTTCCCGTTGGTCAAACGGAGAAAGAGAAGCGCTAGTGAAACAAACGTAAGCCGATCGGGAGATCCATATAAACAAATCCAAAACTCACGTGGAACTTAAGCCAATCGATCTACTACTACCTAAATCATAACCGTTCAATTCAACGGTCCAGATCTTGCCACGGGTACGATCGAGGGCAACGAGGAACAGTTTCTCATTTTACGATTTTGCCATCCAGTCGCCTCTTTTTATCCTTGCTTGCCCCCGAGGACTACATTTTCTCGCCTCAGCTTTCTCTCTCTCTCTCGCTCTTTGAAGGGTTTTTGTTTTTGTGCGTGTGTTCGAGCTTCCGAACGATCGATCATGGCCGACCAAAGCAATGCCGACTCCCGTCACCACCTCACCATCGCCCATCCCGAGCAGATCACCAAAGGTAACCTGGCCACCGCCGCTCAATCGCTTCCCGCCTGCGTTGTTTCAACCCTAATATCTGCTCCGCCGGTGATTTCTCCTTAAACGGGGGATTTATTCGTCTCTGACCGGAAACCCTAGTTTTCTGCGATGTTTATGACGGTCGATGACTAATCTGTTCGGGAAATCTTAAGTAGGGTTTTGATGGGGTATTTTAGGGTTTTGTCCATTGTCGTTTGTTTTTCTCCCCTTCACGTTGAGTTTTGATATGAAGGTCTGTCCGTTTTTTCAAAAACTTATTTTTTTGGTTCTGAACGCAAGTTCATATATGATATCCATTTATTCGCAGTTGAATCTCATTAGATGAGTGGTGGAGTTAGAGTTGTTTTTCGTGCAGGTTACATTTTTGAATAACTCTTCACGGGTTTGCTTCTGCCGGTATTGCATGTTTGTAATTTCATCTCTCTTTCATCTCGTGTGAAAAGTTCAGAGTTGCATGAATTAGTACAAATAGAGTTTTTGACTGGTTCAGATATACTGTATCCAGAAGGTGAATCTTAAGGGAAAAGAAAAAGAAAAAGAAGTGATGGCTATTTGATATTAAATATGAAGCAAATGAAGGAAACCTGGGGATACAAGTTGGTATTACTCAAAATTTGAGGAGTTAACTAGCTGGATGCTTACGGAGAAAACATTTTTGTTCTCGTTTGTGTGATTCCACTCTGTCTAATCCTTCTTTAGTTTATGAGAAACATGCATCAATAATTCGAAAATAACAAATTTTTACAGTTTGCAAATGTCAAGTAAGGTCTGTATCACCGTAAAATAATTTGGTTATCAATTTTTTTATATTTACATGTGGTACCCATGGTATAGTAGTCCCTTCAAAAGAAGATTGGAAAATAGCTGGGTTTTCTCGGTTTCTCCCTGTTTCAGCGTATATCGCCAGACTTGGTGTCCATATGGGTTGATATTTTATAATTGTTTCAGTTGTTTGTTAGGGGATTTAAGAAACATAAAAATGTCCATTTGTGATAGTACATATAAGATGAATCGACTGGTATATGTATACTTGAAAAACCTTGTTCCATGGACATGGCAGGCCAAATTTTGATGACTGCAGAAGTAGCTCGCCTTTCTCGGTAGACCTGAAATAAATGAGAATGCATGCTGGACGACCTTTTTTTTTGTGTGTTTTATGCCAGTTTGTTATAGTACGGGAGTGATTTGATTGCCTGCCTTTATGCAGTTTGGATTGGTTGCACTTTACATCCTTTATGTTCAAGATTTATCTTCTAAATATCACCTGTGCCTTATTGTTTTACCTATCTATTATTGGCAACGCCCTTTCATTTTTGCATGGCTCTGAGATTATGCTTCCTAATCCCTTGTTGTCCGAGATACTTACCTATTCTTATCAGCAGTCTATATGTTGTCATCATTGGTATCTACTCGTCCATACATTTTTGTTTCATGATTATTTTGGTCTCGTATGGAAATTTTGTATCTATTGGTTTCATATATTTGTATAATTAATATTTGTAATTCTTGCCATTTTTTTTAATATGTTTGTTGATTATAAATTTTATGTCGTTGCAAGGGTTGTATGACAATTGGCCCACCCAGTCATCATGCTCTATTGTGTGTAATTGACCGCACCCATGTGTGAATCTTTTGTTTCCTCTTTGTTCTTTCTAGGCATCCATGTGAACCTGTATTGATATCTGTCCCCTAATGAGGTTATGCACGATCAGTTTAGCAGTGCCTCAAAGTGTATTTTTACCAGTTTGTTCATGTTATATATTGCAATCTAGGAAATTCATATTTCTGTCATATTGTTATCAAGCAATGTGTGCACATGACAGTGGTTATCACTGCCAATGGATTTTGGCATCATGCTTTTTAAGTTTCCATATGCATGACTTTTGTCTTTGGCTCATAAATTTCACCGCCACCAGTTGTATACATTTATTTTCTGCTATTCTCATACTGGGATTTAGTCTGTTGTAGCTCATGTGCACAATGTTTATTATGACCTTGCAAATATATTCTCTAGTTTCTTACAACAGATGTAACTTTGACAGTTATAACATCATTTCCTCAAAAAAGTATATAGCCACGAGTGGCCTTCTCTGTACTTATTCTTTCTAATTTTCACAGATATGCATGGTCCCGATAACCCAATCCCACTTTCTCCACAGTGGCTTCTTCCAAAGCCCCAGGAAAATAAGCTGGGAATTGGAACTGGGGTAAGTACATGATGTATTTCATGGGCTATTGTTATAGTGCTGCATTTAATGTTCCTGTTCTTTATTTTCGTGTGAATATGTATATACTACCCAATCATGAGTAGCTTAAACACTTCTATTTGATAAGCGTGGATCTAGCTTGTCTTACCTAATTGAGGCTGGTATGAGTTTTTCTTTTACATTTTTTTACTTGCTTCTTTACTGTTTTATAGGAAGCTCATTTCAGACCTCATGCAAATCGCCCAGATAGTGTTAAAGCATCGGGTAATGGTGATGACTTTCTTGACACTGAAAGGAAGAAGGATGTTTTTAGACCATCTTTCATGGATACGGAAACTGGACGTCGTGATCGTTGGCGGGATGAAGAAAGAGAGATCAACTCTGCAATTCGCAAAGATCGTTGGAGGGAGGGAGAGAAAGAACCTGGTGATTCACGAAGGACAGAGCGCAGGATGGATAATTCCTCCAAACATTCTGCAGAAGCACGCTGGGTTTCATCTGAACGATGGAATGAATCGGGCAATCGGGATCGTGAAGGCAGTTATGATCAGCGACGTGATAGCAAATGGAATACACGTTGGGGACCTGACGATAGAGAACCAGAGGGCCGACGTGAGAAGTGGTCGGATTCTAGCCGAGATGGTGATGGGTCTCGTGATAAAGGTATTCTGCATTCAGCTGCTCATGGAAAGAATATGGACAGGGAGGGGGACCATAATTCTCGCACGTGGAGGTCTAACTCCCAAAATCGTGGGAGAGGCGAGTCTCCATATCACCAGAATCTGACACCAAACAAACAGGGTCCCATGTTTGGCCATGGTAGGGGAAGAGGTGAAAATTCTACCACTGTTTTCTCCATGGGCCGTGGAAAGGCCACCCATAGTGGAAACTCTGCAAATAACAGTTCTTATCCATTAGGTGCCCCGCTAGACAAATCTGATGCGGCCCATGGTGATTCAAGACTAAGATACAGCAGGATGAAACTACTTGACATTTACAGACTGACTGATGTGAGCAATTTTAGAAAGCCATTGGAGGGATTTGTACAAGTGTCTTCTTTGACTCAGGAAGAACCACTGGAGCCCCTAGCACTTTCTGCACCTACCTCTGATGAATCTGTAATGAATTTTACAGTTTTTTTTGGAATTGTGTTGGCTTCTGTCGTGTCCCTAACTTTTAGCTTCTCTTTTTGGCAGGTTATTTTGAAGGGGATCGACAAAGGGGATGTAGTAAATAGTGGTGCTCCCCAGATTTCTAAGGATGGACGGAATTCTAATGATGTAGTCCATCTGAGGCAGAACAAGCTTGGTATTTTGCTGCTGCTCTTTTTTCGTAGTAGTAGACCTAATGTGATAGTGTTTGCTTATCATTATTTTTGCTGAGATCTAAAAATTGTTGCAGGAAGTAGAGACGATTTATGGTCCGCTGCAGATGATAACAAGGAGGAAAGCACCGGCAATCTAAAAGGTGGGAATTTCACTGGTTATGGGAGCCCAGCCCGTGAAAAAAACATGCAACATTATGTGACTGTTCTTTTCCTTATGTTTATTATTTGATTTCTATAGCAAAATGTTTTATATTTTGTTTATGCTATCCATGAATAAAATACTTATATGTGATTCCACTGTTTGCATCATGCTCTATATTTGCATTATGAATTGGATGCTAATTAAATGAACTATAATCGTAAATAGCGGAAAATAGTTAGATCACTTTTTACTATCAATAGATGGGTGTAACCCTTGCATTTCTGAACAATCATGCTTATGTTCTTGGTTTCTAAACTATGTAACAGTGATTGATCTGTGTCCATAATAGATATCCATAGAGTCAGATATGATAACGCTGAGCAGTAATAGAGCAGACATAGAAATGAGCAAGAAACTAAGAAGAGGTCACCAGTTGCAAAATCAAAGCCAAATCAACCCAAATGAGGAAATGGATGCTGGTTTTGATGGAAATCCCAAAAAAATCCCCTTGTTTGATTAAAAATGTCAATTTCATTTTCCTTTACGTTGACCAGCCCCTTTACATCCCAATTCCTCCAATCAGTAATACACTTTGTACAACTTCTGTTTCTATTTTGAATCACACACAGATTTTTGAGACTCTTGAAGACCTAAAGAAAGGGGACTTCCGCCTCCTGACCCTTCACTTTTTTGGCTGAACCACTATAATTTGGATTGCAGAAGGATTTTTATTCCTAACTCCCATCTGTTACAGTTACAATGGAATTAGGATTTAGTACTCCTTTTGACCACAAACTCTACCTATACTCTTCATCGGAGACCTGCCACTTAGATGTTAAAATCAACCTAGTGACTGTAGCACAACCAAAGAATAAAATCTTAACCCATATTAAGGCCCATAACTGTTCAGGTGAGGGGCGGAGGCAATGAGGGGCAAGGGGGGGGCTCAATCCCTTGCTTGAATTTTTGAACAAAACAATGGGTGTGATTGAATAATGTTAGGAGTAGTTCAGTACCCGGTTATTAAATGGATAAATGTTTTTTTTTTTAATTTTCAATCTCCTACATTCTCTATGTAATTCCTAGTGTTTACAAAGTCTCTCCCTTCTATAGAACTCTGTACTCAGACAAGTCACAACCAAAAAAGGAAAAAATTCTAATTTGAATGACATTTTATAATCATCTTTTCAAGCAATATATATTTATACAAATTTGATCATGTTTTGGGATTTGGGGTGCAACTCGAGCCGGTTGGGAGGTTGGAACTCAACTTGAACCCAACCTGAAGTTAGAGGAATTCAACCCAAACTCAACCCAAGCAACATTGGATAAGTCAAATTTTATCGCACAAATTAAACAATTAAATTAATTTAGAACATTTAAATTTAACATTTTGGGTCCGGGTTGGTCCGGGTTATCTAAATCCACAACCCAAACTTAACCTGAATTAGGTTTGGGTGCGGATTGAACCCGAATGCCAAAACCCCAACTCAAACCCGTCTAAATGTTGAATTCCCTATTTCGGATTGCATTGAAATTAATAAAGCTGTATTAAATAAAATAAGGAAATAATGACAATAGCATATTTGAAGCCCCCATTTAACTACAATCCTGGCTACGCCCCTAGTTCAGGTCCATGACTGACATTTAAGAGTCAGAAAATGATATGTCCAACCCCATTTGCAGCACATACATGTTTTTTTTTTTGAAGCATATATTTATCTAATGAAGTATATTCTTTATAAAAATTGATGTACATACTCAGATGAATTAAATGCATTTTTTTAATGTTTTTTTTATAATGTAGTATATAGGCAATTTCATACAGTGCGTTAGTGACTTGGCAACTGTAAAAGGGACTGCAACATGGACTGAGTGTATCAATGCCATTAAGAGTCAAAACTGGGCCTTATTTTCTTTTATAAATATCTTTAATTTTGTGCTTTTTTCTGATTGTTTTCTAGCAGGCCCGCCCTTAAATTCCTATGCTTTACATCACATATAAATTTCAGAATGCGTAATACTAAAATATATTAGATATGTTCAGCTATTGGACATGACATTCACATGGAGTGTGGGACACAGCCCCAATTCCTGATGTGGGGTACCCATGTTACATGGGTGGTTATTGCTGTTTTCTCATTAGAGTTCTAAAATCTACTTCATGGCCTTTGATATTATTGCTGCCAAGTCAACTATAATTTCTATCTTTAAATCCTAGAATGATTAATTTGTAGAATATAAATAACTACTTTCTTTTGCAGTCCTCCCCATTTTATCTTCCATAATTTTTTTGATTTATGAGGACCAGATAGTAGCTTTTTTGCTATATAAAAATGGTTTTGAGCCCCTTGTTCTTCATGGGTAACCTCTTGGTTGTGGCGTTACCTTGTCAGCTACGTTGTTGAGTTATGAATAGCCAAGATGTTGTCTGATCTTATAGACATCTGATTGGTCTCATGACAGAATAAACTTGTTTTCTCCATTTTATATAGTGCTATTTGCAATGCCCTTGACTATTGTTTCTGCATTTTTGATTTCCCCCCCTTAGTGATGAGTGGAAGATGCAGAAATTTGTCCAAAGAAAACCATAAATGGTCACTACTGCCAACCCCATAACTGTAGGGAAATTCTGAAATTTAAATTGGCAGATGGTTGGAAGTGTTGGGACTAGTATGAACCACCATCAAATCGTCGCACTTGATAGGCATCTGATAGTTTCACGTCCTAAATATTTTTTTTCTGCTAATCATTGTAGCGGAATCTAGTTGCAATTCCTGGCAACATGCCTCACCAAATTCTTCTTCTTGGCCATCATATGTTTGATATTCTTATCTTATTGTTTGTATAAGACAGCTATGGAAGTATTATCTGAAAGAATGGTAAAATGGTATGGATTTTGGATTTTCAGTGCTAGCACAACTGGCAACTTCAATTTTAGCTGTGGTTTCAGAACACATTATCCTGCAATTTGTTGCTGAAAGCCGCAAAATTGGCAGTTCATGATGATTTTGTGGATACTTATTTTTCGTGGTTTTGAATGCAGAAGGCAGTGTCCATTATAAGGTTGACGAGATGGTACCCAAAGAAGCGAGCATGTGGAGATCTCAATCTGTTGATGAACAGCGTTCACTGCATGATTGGAAAGATCTTCCTCCTGAAGTTAGGTCAAGATCTTCTGTTATTGGCTGGTCCCACTCACAGAAAGACCAGGAAATGGACAAGAAGACAGAATCTGTTTTTCCGTCGTCTTACTACAATGATGAAGTTAACTGGCAGAATGAAGGAAGTCTTCGATCAGATAGGCGGGCAGACTCAGATATTACTAGGCGATCATCTGAAATCTTGGACCAAGAAGGGGAAGCTCTGAGTAATTTCCAGCCACAATCTTCACCAGAGGATTTATCGTATTATTACAAGGACCCACAGGGTAAAGTCCAAGGTCCATTCTCTGGCAGTGACCTGATTGGGTGGTTTGAGGCTGGCTACTTTGGTATAGACTTGCAAGTTCGTGTGGCAAGTGCTCCGCCCGATAGGCCTTTTTCACAGCTTGGGGATGCCATGCCTCACTTGCGAATGAAAGCAAGGCCTCCCCCAGGTTTTAATAATCCAAAGCAGAATGAGGCTCTGGAGGTAACTAGCAGGGCACAAATTGGCGATGTTGGAGCCACCTATGCTGGCTTGGGTGAAGTGGATCTTATGAAGAATGATCAGAGGAGCAGACACTTGAATGCAACTGAAACAGAGAATAGGTTCCTGGAGTCCTTGATGTCTGGACAAATTAGCAGCCCACCACTGGAAAAATTGTATATGTCGGAAGGTTGGTATTTCATCAATAAATAAAAAAAACTGTTAGTAATTAAATATTGGGCATACTGGTAAATATGTGAAATTGATTGTTATATATCTGAATTAAGCTTTTGTTCTTGTATGTCAGTTTATCACTTATGTTGTAACATGCATGAATTGTTTATTTTGTTTGCAGGTATGCAAGGATACTCTGGGATTGGTGGAGGTGGCTTGCCCTCCATGGGTGCAGAAAGTGGTAATGACTTAAACTACCTCTTGGCACAAAAAATGTCATTGGAGCGGCAGAGGTCTCTGTCGAATCCTCTTCAATATTGGCCAGGGAATGATGCAGCATCCATGGTGTCAAAAACAAAGCTTCTTCCAAACAATCCTTTGCAGCCTCTCCCAAATAATCCTTCACAGCTTCTCCCACATAATACTTCACAACTTCTCCCAAATAATCTTTCACAACTTCTCCCAAGTAATCCTACCCAGCATTCAAAGCTGATGCCACCAGTGACAGACAGTTCTCATCTAATTCCACAACCTCAGCAGCATGTTGACTTGCTGTCTATCCTACAAGCTGCCATGGACAAGCCTCCAGCATCAGTTGTTAATAATGGTGCTACTGGTTGGCCCAATATTCCTGATGTTCGATCGAACAACAGTGTTCATGGAAGTGTGGACATCCTTCAAGATAAAGCAGACATCCATCAGAATTCACATTTTGCTTCCCAAGCGGGGTTCGGAATACAACACCAGTCAATGCAAATGCAGAATCCTACTCCATCTCATATAATTACACAGACTGCTGATCATCCATCTAACATGGCACCATCAGAGAAATTTCTTTCAGGAATTCCTCAAGATGTGCAATCTTTAAAAATCTTGCAGCAACAGTATCTGTTATCCCAACTCCAGTCGCAATCACTGTCACCTGCCCAATCCCAACCATCGCTCTTTGATAAGCTTCGTTGGCTAGAGCAGCAGCAGCAGGAGAGGCAGCAGCTTATGCTGCAGCAGCAGCGTCAACAGTTGCTCTCACAGGTTCTATCAGAGCATCAGTCTCAGCAACATTTTGTCCAGCCATCCTTTGGGAACCCACAGACTGCTATGCCGGCAGGAATTTTGGACCATCTGGGGATTCGGCAATCATTTGAGCAATTTCAGCTTAATCCACAGACATCAATCCCTCTTAATCCACAAACATCAATCCCTCTTAATCCACAAACATCAATCCCTCATATACAAGATGGACAGATGCCCAACTTCTCAACTTTGCTTTCCCAAGTTCCTCATGAGGCTGGTGGTCCTAGATCCTCTTCCCTGCAGTTACCTCATCAGATTTTTGAAAATGCTTCTCAGCCTAAAAATTGGGGAGCTACTCCTCCCCTTCAACAGGTCGAGATCATTCAGTCGACTGAATCATTGTCTATACCAGCATCAGAAGTGACAGAGAAGCCTTTGCAAGAGGTCTCCTTTGATCTTAACAAGCATACTGTAGACTCGGAAAGCGCTGCAGCTGTAGTGCAGGAGGGTCTTTCTCTTGATAAAAAAGCTGGTGTTTTGGTTGTTCCTACACCATTGGAGAGTTTTACATCTCCCAAGGAGGACACAGTGGTTTCTTTGGATAGGTCAGGAAAGATTGACTCAACTATTTCTGGTCAAGTTGAGATGGATAGTTCTTTTGGAAGTATTCTTGAGGAATCACAAATGCAGAGAGGAGAAATAAACGTAGACTCTCCTGCAGTAAAAGAAGTGAAAAATGTGGAAGGACGGGAGGCAAAGAAAGCTTCAGAGAAGAAGTCCAGAAAGCAGAAAAACTTGAAGGCACAACCAGTAATTGATGGGGGCAAGGGAGATCAAATGCTGGCAAGCAAGACATTGAAATAGAGGGTAGAGCCACTGGGGGTTTGAAATTTGAGACTCCAGTCAAAACATATGAAACACCTCATGGAACTTCTCATTTGGGAACAGGAGTTTCTCATTCCTCTGCTCCAGCCCAAGTTTCTCATCAAGTACAGCCTCACCTGTCCAGGAGTACTTCACCTAGCAAAGTTGAAACTGGTGCAGACAAGGCTGAGGTGAGAGAAATCGAATCTGCATCACTTCTTAATGCTCAAACACCTTCAGGTCATCGAGCTTGGAAACCTGCTCCTGGCCTGAAGCCAAAGTCACTCCTTGAAATTCAACAAGAGGAGCAGCAAAGGGCGCAGACGGCCATGGTGGTTCCTGAGGTTGTCACGCCAAATGTTTCACGTTCTTCAGGAACAATCCCTTGGGTTGGTGTGGTTGCCAATTCAGAGCTTAAGTCTAACAAAGATGTCCATCAAGAAGCTAGTGATCTGCAATTGGTTTCTAGCAATTCTGAAAGTATTACATCTTCGAAGAGCAAAAAGAGTCAGTTGCATGATCTGTTGGCAGAGGAAGTTCTATCAAAGTCAAATGAAAGCATTCTAGATGTTCCTTCTGTTAGTGACAAAGGAGGTCTTTTGTCTTCACAACCTCCAGCAGTCACCCAGGTGGATCCTGTGTCTGTGGGTGAGGATGATTTTGTTGAAGCTAAAGACACTAAAAAAACCCGTAAAAAGGCAGCAAAAGCGAAGGCCGCTGCTGGTAAAACCGCAGCTCCAGTTGCTTCAACTGAAATTTCCTCTTCTCCTGTTCATATTGAGAAAGGTAAAAACTCTCGTCAAATGCAGCAGGAGAATGACAATTTGCCAGCAGCACCATCAGGTCCATCTCTGGCGGACTTTGTATTTTGGAAGGGGGAGCAACCAAGCTCTGTGCCTGCTCCAGCATGGTCTACAGACTCTGCAAAACTGAATAAACAGACGTCATTAAGGGATATTTTGAAGGAACAAGAGAAGAGAGCTCCATCTGCACCACTCCAAGTATCGATTCCAACTTCTACTAAACCCCAGGCAACTCGAATCACTCGTACGAGTAGTTCTTCGTGGCAGTTACACGGATCATCTCCATCAAAAGTTGCATCTCCTGTCCAAATTAGTTCCGCTGCTTCTACCCAGTCAAAAAATAAGACAGAAGATGATCTGTTCTGGGGCCCTTTAGATCAGGCGAAGCAAGATACAAAACAGTATGTTTCTTTGGATGATTTTCAAAGCTTTGCCTTTTCATCATTTTTACAACAAATGAATTACTCTTTATCTCTTATTTGACATGTTTTTTTTACCTCTATGTTCCTGGAATGTCTTGTTTCATGTCATAAATTTTCTGTATGGTACTGCTATTAATGATTTGTTGTCTGTACATTTTGTTTACATACATAGTAAATATCCATGAATGAAATTATATAGCCAATGCACGTGGCATATTTATACTGGGTGCTTTTATCTTTCAATTATAGTGAAGTATTGCTATCATCACTTGTTCAATTCTATGACAGTTCTCCAATATTGCTATATTGCTTTTTGTATACTATTTATTTTTGAATTCTGAATGATGCTGTTCTTATCTCATTCTAGGCCTACAAGTCATTGGACTGCATATGTGATTTGTGCCTCTCAATGTTTTAAAGATGGATGTCATTTCCTTTATATTCTAATATTGTGTGCAATAGATCATAAACCCAGTGAATGCACTGTAAATCAGAGTTTTATAAATAGCAAATTATCACCTGATCTGTAAGAACATTGACCTGCTTCAGGGTGTCATTTTATTGATTCCATTCTTTTATATGTTTTGTCATGTAGCAAGAAATTCTGAGAAATCCTGATTATTCTTTTTTCAAAAATTTCTTCAGTGTGTGCTAGATTGTCACTTCTCATTCTTTCTGTTTGTAGCATTTTGTTTTGTGAATAGACTGGCTACTACGACACGGTATTTAGGCTCTTTTATATTTTTGGAAAGATATCTATTGTGACATGCCACAAACACGAACACATTGCTTTTGGAATGGGATTGCCCTATGTTATTGCTGTTTCTTTTTCATCTGTGGACCACTACAAAGCACAAACACTTCTATTGGGCCTCCATATCCGTGTCAGACATGGACATGCACCCGACACGTGTTAGACACGGGCCTGGGCGTGTCCTGTACACTGGGCCTGAATTCTGGTCTGGACACGACCCAGGACACAGGTGTAACCTGTTTCAGTCCTACAGTTCAAAAAAAAAAAGAAAAAAAAAGGAAGGCCACGGACAGCTGTCAAACCCATTTAAAACAGCCCAAGTGCAACCCATTTAAGCACAACCCAAAATTGAAGAGGGAGAAAACAAAACACAAACATAGAGATCTCAAACATAACACTAACAAAACCCAAAATTGTATGGAGTATGGCCATTTTGTATTTTAAACATTTTGAAAGAAATGATGGTGTATGGTTGTAACATTTAACTTGATATCGATGTTCAATATATATTTATATTAATTTATTTGTTGCCGTGTCCTAGCTGTATCCATGTCCTGTTATTTCAAAAATGTTCATGTTGCCGTGTCGCCGTATCCCATGTCCGTGCTTTGTAGGTGGATCGTCAAAGGGGAAAAAAGCTAGTGGTCTTTATTGCAATGTAAACCACTTTTTTCGATCTTAAAGGAAAACCCAAAATGAAATTATTTTACTAATTTTATGATGTATATTCATATCCCAATTGCCGCAAAAAACACTCCTGACTTCAGGAAAGGATTAGTGATAGGATAGCCTTGTTATTTCTCGGATGCATTGCTGCATAACAGTCACTTAGTGATATTATTCTCAATGCCCATTGCTTTGAGAACACTCCTGCCCATTGCTGCATATGAATACTTCCTGTTTGGAAACACCTAGATCTTCCCATGAAGGTATATATTCTCAATATCAGAGAGTTGATGATAGTTCATTGGCTGAGATTGCATTGAAATTTAGTTCTTGACTGGAAACTTTCTCAATGTTGATGTTCAGAGTGATCCCTGATGCCCTGTTGCTGGTTTTGTTTATTCGATATTATCAGTTTCCACCGTTTGAATATTTCTATCGTGTTTTTCATTCTTTCTTGTCAACTCCAGTCATGCACAATAGACTTTGTCTGTGTCCTACAATCCTACTTCTTCAATTATCTCGTCTTAGTTGGATCTTTTGTCATATGTTAGTCATGGTTCTAGTGTTCCTGTTAACCATTAGGAGAGGTCAAGCCCATTTTTAGAAGAAATTTTTTTTTTGACTCGGACAAAATATGAATTTTTTGTGTTACCAGTTTGCTTGTAAAAAAATGTTTTGATAGAGATTCGTTGTTGGCTTGTGATATGGTGGATTTATAATATCTTTATGTAAAACTGGGAAAATAAATAAAAAGGATAAAATTAAGACAAAAGAAAACAATTACTTTGGTCCATGTCAATGCCAAAATAGTTTTTTTTCCCCTTCTTTAGATGTTTAGATTTATTTCATCTTGGCAGAGACCTATTACTCTGTGTATTCTTGTCCAAGACTGACTAGTTAAGTTGTATCCTTCAACATGGGAAGGGGTCTTCTGACAAGGCGACCTGTTATCCTTGTTTGTTTCAACTTTTCATCCTTGTAGCAAATGTGCTAAGTTGGATGATTCATAAAGGAGTGGCATATGGATTGATCCACGAGCTAGAAGTCACAGGAGGCGGTTCTTGTGTCTCCTACATTCAATACGCCGATGACACAATCCTTCTTTGCGATGAAAAGAAGAGCAACTTGGAGGGCTTCAAATTCAGTATCAAATGTGAAGAGTCTTCTATCTAAAGTGAATTTCTCCAAAAGCAACTTAGTGGGTATCAACATTCCTATTATGAGGTTTGCATACTAGCTTCAAGGTTGAATTACAATACTTCCAGCTTCCCTATGAAATATCTTGGGCTCCCTCTCTACACAAGTTGTCCCTGGAAGTAGGATTCAGATTCTCTTATAACAAGGTCTGAGAAGAAGCTCGAAGGATGGAAAGAGAGCTTCTTAGTTTGGGGGGGTTCGGCTTGTACTTCTAAAAATGGTCCTCACTAGTCTTCCTCTCTACTTCTCCATCTTCAAAGTCCCAAGTGGCATCCTTGAGAAAATGGAGAAAATGAGGAGGAATTCTATGGAATGTAACCAAGGAGAGCGATAATAGCCCACGCTTAGCAAAATGGAGCCTTATTTGTAGAGCCATGAAGGAAGGTAGAATGGGCGTGCTTATCTACACCACATGAGCAAAGCTTTATTAAGGAAATGACTTTGGTGATTGATTGCCAATTTAGACTCCCTTTGGATTAGTCATCAGAGGGAAATACTAGGGTGGACGCACTGGACTCTCTTTGATCCCCAATCTATAATGATGCTTGCCATGGTGTGGAGGACATCCTTGACTTGGCCGAGGTGTTTGAGAAGGAGATTCAATTCTTCCCTAGAAATGAAGTTGAGACTAGATTTTGGAAAGATGCTCAGCTTCAAGGTGCTCCTTCATCATCACTTTTTCAAATTAATATCGATTGGCGTTAGATACGAATGATCTCATTTGTAATTCCTTCACGTATGGAGGTAATGCATCATTTGGACCCTGTGGATTGTGTCATTGTCTAAAGTGGAGGAGTTGGCATCTCTCATTGTCATTCTCCAAGAGGTTGATCTTATCTTGGAAGAGGACTAAAGTGTCTTGGAAGTTGTCACCTTGAATTGGATTTTCCGTGAGGTCCTTTTATGGAAAGCTCAATAAAAATCCTGCCCAAGACATATCTACCTCCCAGTTTGACAACCTTATTTGGGGGCACCATTGAACATAGGATGCTTCATGTGGCTTCTCACGCTCGACAAGGTTTTCACTAAGGTCAATCAATTGAAATAAGTGCATGATGGTGATAGTATGTGTGAGTTGTCTAGGGTGGAAGAGGTATCTAGAGACCGCCCTTTCTTTGGGTGTCCTTTTAGTGCAAATATACGGAAGAAATTGGGGTGGACCCTCTAATCTCGATGCTCTTTCAATGAGATTGAAGAAATGTGGTGTTGGTTCTGGAATAGGCACAAGTGAGGGGATCGAAACAATATTGGAAAATTCCAATGGTTGATTCTGCACGCGGCGTGTTGGAGTATATGGATCACTCGAAATGAATGTTTATTCGAACAAAAAAAGATACTACTTGGAAAACACGTGGGTGGTAGTGTCCTTGAATCTTAGAGATTGGGTTACTATGATGTTAAAAGTGGAATGGCTTGGGAGTTGAAGCCTTTGGAATTGTGAAAGGGAATCCCGTTTTCTAATTGATAATCTTCTTAATCCCTTTCCTATATTTCTTCTTTTATTCCTTTTTACAGAGTCTTTTGTTATGGGGCTTCTAATTGTTATGAATGGAAGCTCCTAAATTTCCTTCAAAATAGAGTTGTGCCATTTTTTGACCCCTCCATATTATTTTCCTTTTAAAATTTTTCTCCTTATGTTTTGAACCGTTGTTGCATTATATATGATGTCTAATTATTTGTAGTTATTATCTGATTATTTAATGTTATTTTTTTATGAAATAAGGTGGGATTTTTACCACTTCTAGTCATGGAATGAGAAAAGGTACAAATCTGGGATGTCTAAAATATCACAGACAATTCCTTCAACCTCTAGGGGCAAGGGTGTCAGGTGTACTCCAAAAAAGCAGCCTGACACCCGTAGCCCAAAAGGGAAACATGAAATCAAAATGAAATATAATAAAATAAATCAAAACGCAGAAAACCTTTTTGGGAGGTTCATTAGGTAAGGAATCTACCAAATTCCTGTAGTAGAGGAAAAACCGGGAACCCGAGGTATCGCAGCTCCCTAACAACCAAAATATGTGTCAATCAGCTGCTTCGAATCTCCCCAGGCTAAATCTCACAGCTTGAATTCCAAAAAATGTGGCACGTGCTAGAACAATGTTAAATAGGGAAGACCTGTAACATATGAAGGCATCAAGGATATGAAACATAGCAATGACCCTCTTTTTGATGATGATGTGAATCCAAAGCATTCTTGTGTGTGAATTAATTATAATGGTTGCTTATTCTGAATGTTGATGATTTATTGATATTTGAATTCATGGACTCATTTGTGACCTTAGCATCCATAAAGTTGACCCCAATAAGTTGTGAAACCCTTTTCGGTGGCATCATTTATCTGATAATACCTTTAGAAAGGATAAAATATATCAATCCTTTTGAATGATAAAAATCAAAAGGTATAGAATTTGATAATTTCATGTTAATTTGGTTGCCTTTTTATTTTCACAGTTCTTGTAATCATTATATATTATGGGGAATTGTAAATGCTTTTGTGTTCCTTTTCTTTTATGGATATTCATTGGTTTCATGCACCAACTTTTCATTAAAAAAATCACCGAGTTATTTGGAGTATTGTTTGATATGCTTTTTTGTGAAAGGGTGTACATGTATAAGTTTGATTGCTATATTAAACATGTGATGCCATTTCTGAAAGAAGAATGTGTCATAATTTTACGCATTCTCCCTTAGATTAATCAGTTTACTTTTATTTTCACAAGCAGGTCTGAATACCCATCTCTATCAAATCATAGCAGCCGGGGTACAAAAGCCCCCACTGTAAAGGGATCTCCTGGGGCTACAACTATTCGCCAGAAGCCTTCAGGAAGCAAACCAATAGACTATTCCTTCTCTTCTTCCCCTTTTGCTTCTCTATCATCATCAAAAGGGAAGAGAGATGCCACGACCAAATATGCTGGTAAGGCTCATCTTACATCAATGACTTCCTTTTCATCGTTTAAGATTTCCTCTAATTTTCAAACCTTGTTTTCTATTTGCAGAGGCCATGGACTTCAGAGAATGGTGTGAAAGTGAATCGATCAGGCTAACTGGTGCAAGTGGTATCCTTCTTTACTTTATACTCACTTAAATCAAGATCTAATTTATTCTCTTTCTTTATATTCTTCTAGAAAGGCATGCTCATGGAAAAAAAGAAAATAGGACTTAAGCTTAAATCCAGTTTCTGTCCCTGATTCCATTCTATTTTCTTCTTAACCTGGTTTTGCCAGACATGAGTTTCTTAGAGTTCTGTTCAAAGCAGTCCACCACAGAAGCTGAGATGCTTTTGAAAGAGAATCTTGGTCCACTGGACCCTGACCATAAGTTTATCGACAAGTTCCTCAATTACAAGGAGCTGTTGTCAGCTGACATAATTGAGATCGCGTTCCAAGCTCGAGGTGAACGTAGGGCGACCGGTGATGTTGTTGGACGCCCGAATACTGATTATGCAGTAACAGCAAGGGAATCGCAAGCTGATGCAGGACTGGAAGCATTTGCAAAAGGAGGTGGGAAGAAGAAAGGGAAGAAAGCAAAGAAGGTGCCTGCCTCGGTGTTAGGGTTTAACGTAGTCAGTAACCGGATAATGATGGGTGAGATCCAGACCATTGAGGATTAGGTGGGTTTTCATGGCAGAGTGTATATACATTGTCTCAAGAACTGTCTGTAAATTTTTGTACCCTCCCTTTTGAATTTTTGCTGTTTTTCACCGTTATTTATTTTTTTGTGGTTTAACCCTTCCCTTTGGTTTTCTCCACCTCTGTAGCGCAACAGCAGCTGTTAGCACTAACTTATCAGCTTGAGAGATTTTGTTGAATGATTTTGAGCAGATCCCATGTGATGACAGTATTTATTTTAAAACTAAGCAAGGTGAAACTTGGAAGAAAGAATCCTGACTTCACTCATGCAAGTTCCCTTGTTTTTTCCCCCTTCTGTGTGATGTGCTTTTCGTATGCGGGTGAACTCCTAGATAAATATATGATTGCCTTTTGTTTTTCAAAGTAGCCATTAATATAATTACTATACATCTCCCATGATTTTAATTAGAAGCCTGTTGATAGTAGCTTTTAAAACAATATGGATCAGTGAAAACTGAAGCGGTGGACAATCCTCAGTTGTGAGAATGAGCTTTAAAATGTGAAGTGTTAGGATTTTGCTTTTAATGTGCATCTGGTCGTTTTTTCCATCTGAATGAGAGGTGAGTTGAAACAATGTTAATGGAACTTTGTTGCTCTAAAAAATTGATGAGTGCTGCAAATGTTTTATATTTGTCATTGCATGCAATGAAGAAAGACAAAAACAGAAATGATATAGGTTTTTGAATTTCAATAGATATAATTCATGCCATTATTTTTTGGTAACAAAACCTTTTAGGCATGTTTTTAGTACAAAATATCACCAAAATAATTTACGTCTTACAGTAGACAACCGAAGTTGTCTGATACCCTCGGCCAAGGCCAGAGCAGATATTCCAATGAACCTTCCAATTTGGGTATCTTGCATCCCATTAGTAATTGCTGACTTCTGATTTCTTCTAGCTAATTTTGCCAACTGCTCCTATCCTACTGACTTTGCAAAATCGAATAGGATCATGTGGATAATCCCAACCTTGTATTTCTTCAACAATCTCTTGAATCTGAGGATCAGATCCCTCATGTAATCTCTGCAGACCCAAAGAGCGAGCATATCGAATAGCCATTCTTATAGCCTCCGCCTCTGTCCGGAGAGGTGAGGCCCATAACCAGCCCCGATAACCTGCTCCAATAATTTGTCGAGGGTTATCTTTCAATACAACAAAAACTGCACCTGCATGTCCTGAATATGGATCAACATTCCCATCCGTGAGAATGTATACTGGTGCAATATTATCATCATCAGCATTCCTCTGTATGACTATTCTGAACGGGATACAGTCTTCCTGTGCAGCAATAAAAGGCACAATTTGTTCTTGTTTGATGACTTTTAAACATTCCCAGGCATGAGTGAGAGCAAGACAAGCTACTGCTTTTTTTAATATGCTTGAATTTCTGGCTTTCCATATGTTCCCATTCATCAGAAGAAAGGACTTCCAACCATGTCCTTTTTTTTTCTTCCAAACTGGGGCCGGAGTAAGTAATTGGGCTGTAATAAAGCGCCAACTAACCGCTGAAAATAAGTTCTCCAAAACACGCATATTCCATTGCCATTTTAGTTGTTATTTCTTCTTACCCACATTTCATCATTTAAATATATGTCTGGTAATTTAAAAAAAGAAAAGAAAATAATGTAAGTTGCAGTCTACTATTTTTGTGTGTAATCCATTTTGTAATCCTCTTTTAAATTTTTTTAATGCTAATAATACATAAAAAAAACCACATTCCATCAAACAAAATATATACTTCATTTAGACTAATCAGCTGGTTCTATACAAGAAGTACTCAAATAATCATGGACCTACTTCCACATCATTCATAAAATCATCAAATATTCAACATGCCATTAAAAAGAACACCAACACACAAAGTGACTCAACCAAAGCACTGGTCGTCGGGCACCGGCCCAGGGATGTACCCCCTCTCCAAGAACTGCAAACCGAACACACAACAATCCCCAACACCACCAGATACGACAACCCCTCCACGGCCCCGAGCAGCCCGAAAGGCCCGGCCCGCAGCCCGGATCCGGTCTTGGACTTGGTGTACGCCGACCACGCCACGATCCCCAGCACGACCAGGTAACTCACCCCCTCTATCGCCCCTATCGAACCGCCCGGCCCGGGTGGGAGCCCGCACCCGGTGGTCTTCAGCGTGTACAGCGACCACAAGATCACCGGGCCCGAAACGAGCCCGCCCGCGATCGCCGCCAGCTCGACTGGGCTAGTGGTGGTGTCGTCGGTGGACTTTGTGTTCTTCGCCATGCAAGTGAGGGTGAGTCGGTGGAAGGGGGTGGGTTTCGATGGGTGGTGGAGTTTTGATGTTCGAGAGCAGAGGAGGGTCGTCGGTGAGGACAGAAATGTTGCCATTGTTTTTGGAAGGGAAGGGGGAAGAAGAGGTTTGAGTTCGTTGTAGTAATGGAAGCTTGGGAACTGTTGATTTGGATTTGGATTTGGATTTGGATTTGGCACGTCTCTTGTCCACACACTACCATGTCCGGCCGGGATGAGATCCACTCTGTCAGCTACATGGGATCTCCTTGTATGGACAAATGATAACTTGCCACGTAGGCAGCGCAAATTAGTTTAAATGGTACCCTCGATTTTAATTCTTGAGCGTCGTTGCACGCACTCTTCGCGGGCAGTCTGTATAGCTCTGTAGCCGCCCAACAATGTATATACCTAGTGATATATATATATATCTCGTCAATTATTTTACAAAAAACGTGTAATGGAATAATATTTTTTTTTTATTAAACTATATACCTTATTAAATAAGATTTATTATTTTTAAAAGATCTAAACAGTGTGATTATTCAAAGTTTTTTTTGAAAAATGTTACACTTAGTTATTTTTATAATCCAAAATGCATTTCACATATGTTTTTATTTTTTTTAAATAGTAAATATCGTCTAATTAAATATATGTTTTGATAAAAAATGTATATCGTTTCATTTCGAGTTGAATGAACTTATTTTTAGTAGATATAAGAAAAAACCTAACGAGGTATATATACCGTCTAACGATGTATATGTTTCATTAGATTTTTAAAAAGTTATATATGACTACATTTTCGATTGTAAAAAGACCGAGTGTAACAACGTTTTTTTTCTTTATATTTCTTACGTGGCAGTGTGCTATTGATTCTGACGAGGAACTTTTGTGGTCAAACCATATAGACTTCGGACACTACATGAGCCTTTTTTGTGTGTGGAAGAAAAATACAGTTTTAACCCTCATTTCCTCAACCCAACTCCAATCAGTTTTTAGTATTGAGAAAAATTATAAAGTTTTGAGCGTTGATATACTCAACATGTTTTACAACACAAATTTGCAATTATCACATCATTGATCATATAACAACTAGATTATAAGATGAAAGCTAACATGAAAAAGAAGAGGTGGTGTTCACGGTGATGGATGTTGGCAAACGGGGGGAAGCGGGAGAGGAAGCAACAAGGGAGGGAGAGCAACAAAAACAACCTTATTTTCAAAGTGTTCATGGTCGTTTTCGTCGCATTGTGGTTCTAATGGGTCTGTGGGCGTTTTGGTGCACTCGAAATGCTCTCATTTTCTAAGGTCAGACTTTCTATATGGAAAATTTATGGGATGATTCCCTGTTCCTACTAAAGGATTGGGGGTGTTATTTGGTTGGTGCAAGGGTGATAGTGTCTTGGGGGGTCAGATTTATGTGGAAACGTGACCATTGGTGGGTGGGTTGGGGGGCTTGGGCGTCTACATGTCATTACACAACTCGTGTAATGGCAAGACACCACTTTTTCTCTTGGCTCTACCACTACCAGACGTGAGTTTCCCCTCTAGGGCCCTCAGTCGGATTATGTAATTTTCTAAATTTTTATGCTTCTCTTCTCTTATGTTTTGTCTTTTATTCTCTCTTTATTTGACTCATTTGTAACTCATTATGCTGGTTATAAATGAACTACTACTTCTCAAAAAAATAAAATAAAAACAGCCATATTGCAGGGTATAAAATCAGATACATATTAAGGGGTGGGCTTACAGGATGTAAAAAGTGACATGGGTGGGGCACCTAATGGGGTGGGGTACAGTTTAACGGGAGAAACTAGAAAGTCGCGGCCCCCTTCTTGAACTCCAAGCAACGCCCGAGCACAAGAGAGAAAAAAAAAAGCCCTCTGAAATCTCTCACATTCAGTCATCACTGCGACGCATCAAAACATGTCGGTGAGTTCCCCAAACCCTAATCTGTTCTTCGCCAGATAACGTTTTTCGAATAACATTGAATCCCTAATCTCTCCCTCTCTCTCTCTCTCTGTGTTTGTTTTTCTTACTATTGCCCCTTGGGCTGAGAAGATCTTCGAGTACAATGGGAGCGCAATTGTGGCGATGGTGGGGAAGAACTGCTTCGCCATAGCCAGCGATCGGAGGCTCGGCGTCCAGCTTCAGACGGTCGCCACTGATTTCCAGAGGATCTACAAGATCACGACAAGCTCTACATCGGCCTTGCCGGCCTCGCCACCGACGCTCAGACCCTGTATTCACATAGCAGACACTTATTTTGATATATTCTTCTGTGTTGTGTGGTTTTGATATATATATGTGTGTTTTTCGTTGTTGTTGTTTTTTTTGGGGGGGATTTGAAGGCATCAAAGGCTTGTGTTTCGGCATAATCTGTACCAGCTGCGTGAGGAGCGCAACATGAAGCCCGAGACCTTTGCCAGCCTCGTTTCTGCTGTGCTTTATGAGAAGAGGTTTTTTTTTAAAGAATTTTTAATGATTGTTTGAATCTAAATTGTTCTTGAATTTGACTATTTTTGGTGTTCTGTGGAAAGTTTTATTAGAAATGTGATCATGCGAAGTGGAGTTTTTTTGTAGGTTTGGTGTTGGAGAGGTTTGATGTTGTTTTTTCTGATATTTTCTGTAGATTTGGCCCATACTTCTGTCAGCCAGTGATTGCGGGGTTGGGTGAGAAAGATGAGCCATTTATATGCACTATGGACTCAATCGGTGCAAAGTAAGTTGTTGCTAATGGCTTATTTTAATATAAGCATGATTATTTTTTATAGCCATATGTCATGCTCTTTTTCACTAGGATCAACGTTTGTACAGCATCCATCCTAGTACAGGAAATCATTGCATGAAATATCTGTGATGTGCATTAGGTACTTTCTATTTTGAGTTGTACTCAAATGATATCTTCACGATACTTAAAAAGTTTACTGTTTTTTTGCAAAAGTGTTCAACAAAGTATGGGTGCCCAGGCACATGGAAAGGAAGCGAGCATTTTGAAGGAAATTTTTTTATGTTATTATTTTTCGATCACTTGTATGTTGGGCTTTATGGTTGAGAAGGAACAAGGTGATCTTCAAAGGATGTAACCCTTATTTTGAAAACATCTGGGAATCTAGTATGTGATGTACTAAAAGATTGGGGATCACATTGTGAAGGAGCAGCCTCATTTCAGTTGGTGCAAGGAAAAGTTACAATTGTGAAGTAATACTTGATTGATGTTTGGGCTGAGAATCTTGTAATTTTCTTTTGTTAGGATGATTGGGTGCTAGGTTTTAAAAAGTAGACTGCCATAGTTCGAAGATGTGCGCTCTAGTTCGAACTGAATTCGAACGTACAGAGGGCGTTCGAAGTTCAGTTTGAACCGACTTCGAATGTACAAAGGGCATTCTAAGTTCAGTTCAAACTAACTTCAAATGGTAAAACACCCCTCTGGTTTTGGATTGTAATTCGAACGGTAATTCGAATGGCGACATACCGTTTGAAAGTTGTTTGAACGACAATTCAAACGTATAGAGGGCATTCAAAGTTCAGTTCGAACGGCTGCCTTACTCTATGCGACCGCATTTTCGGTACATGCGACCTCATATGCCATGTGCGGACCCCACCGCACATGGGGTCCGCACATGGTTAGACTACTCATCTAATTTTTTGAAGTTTTTCTGCTTTGGTTTAATGCTTTGTTTTGATTTTTATTGGATTTATACCCCATTTTAACTTAATGGAATTAGGTGGTAAAGTTCCTACCTTTCTCAAAAAAAAAAAAAGAGTGATATCACATGTATGCATTCACCTTTTTCTTTTGGAACAAGGATTGGAGCTTCATATTAAAATTGCTCTCCTTGAACAAATGGAGACGATGGGTCTCCAAAGAAAGAAAAGAAAATGCTAATTTGAACAAAGCAAAGAAAGTACAACGAACCCTTAAAGGAGATGGTTTAAAGCTTTAATGCTCTAGTGTCCTTTCCAATTAGAACCCATGATGGTAAAGGCCGAGGCCTCTCCAACAAGAATCATGATCCAAGCTTGGGGGTCCCCTGTTATAGATGTCCAAACATGTTCCTCATATGCTCTTTTCTTTTGGAAGATTTTTCTCATTCCTAGCAATCCATGTATTCCAACGAACTGCATGTAGGATAAGGCCTTGAAACTCCGTCATGTTGCTATGACCTCCTCTTTTCCTTTTCTTTTGGATTTACTCCCTCATGCCTTCGAAGTTGGCAAAGTTGCATTGCAATCCAAGAGGCACACTCGCCTTCATCCATAATCTATATCTATATATATATTACTAACCAAGAGTTTTTCAACTTCGTCACGCTTTTGTGCATCCCATGTTTTTTGGGTGACATGGTTGCCATGGATTTGTTGCATGTGCTTCATGGGTGACGTGCGAGTGAAGCAATGGAATTGGTGGGGTGTAAATGCAGGGCTAGAAGAGGACATTAAAGCACATTCCAATGAGGGATGTGTGTCAAGTCACGTCAGCTTCATGTGAAAGAGGGGATACTTTCGTCATTTGAATGGTATTTTCATTCTTTGAGAAGTGTGACTAGTAACATGTGAAATGGAGTGAAAGATGGTTTTTTGGGAGTGGCAGTATCAGAATTTCCTTAGTAATGCTCACGTAGAACTTTGGCCCCATTTGGATGTGCACCGGGGACATTGTGTTCCAAAAATCTAGGGTTGAAACCCCACATTCCAAAAACATTGTTTTAAGATCAAAACCTGTTTGGATCCGCGCTTGGGATTTATTGGTTTCTTTGTCGCAAAATCTTACCAAAACAATGCCTCATTTATTTGAGGGCGTTGTTACACTCCATTATATCTATATCTATACGTAGATATATTAATCATAAATCATTTCAACTCCATTAAGCTTTTATTTTTTTACTTCGGAAACGATGGAGTACACTCATAGACGAATATTATCAAATTTTGTTATATATCCATTTAAAATAAAAAAAACATTTGAAATTTTTTTTTAAGCGGGTCAAATTAAAGATATCTATACTTTGTTGGAGTGGATCAAATTAATGTATTGAACGAAACTTATCTCATTTCACGCACATCGTGTGTGGATTTTGAGAAGTTGGAAACTACTGGAGCATGAATAGAATATAGGATCTCCAGTTCCGTTGTGTACTGTGCATAGTTCACGCATTATGTTGCCATCATTTTCCCACTTGATGCGATTGCATTCGGTGGGAACTTTATTTAGGGATAGCAATGTGGTCAATTTGTCCACATGTTCAGATGAATTAATTTGCTATTTTGTATGTTGTGAATGGTCAATAATCGAACGGACCTAATAATTGAACCGACATATCCAAATGTGAGGATCTTCAGAGTGTGGCATGTCTGGCTTGGTGACACTTTATATTTGGAGTCTCATATATCTGTTTCCACATTATATAGGTTGCATTATTCGGGACTTAAAGCACTTGGTCTTAGTTTCACCTCATGCATCAACATCAATAGATCCTATTCTGTTAAGTGGAAAGAGTGGAGTTAAAGCGATTTGGGAATGAGTGAAGCAACTAAGGAGCAGAATGAAAACAGAAGGTAATGATAGATGAAATACTTGATGCATGTCATAAATCATATGTTCTAGTCATGTAACCCAGGATGAAACAAACAAATAAGATGAAATAAGAGAGCCTACCTGCCATGGAAGAAACCAAGTCTTCAATCCTTTCCACTTCCAATCCAAGGTGGTGAACCCTTCATTTATGGATTTTATGCAAGGGATTTTGTTCTGTATATCATCTCTCCATCGAAGTGGAAGGTAGAGTTTGACATCATGTGGTGTCTGTGGTAGGTGGCATGGATAGTACTATCCACAACAAAATAGGGATAGCACTGTCTAAACATGATTAATGAATAATACACCTTTAAGGAAAAATTGATTATGTTAGACCAAATCAAGAGATTCCAACAGGTAAAACACCTAGTGCTAGGGCTGTGGTCTAGGAAGAGGGGATAAGAAAAATGCAAATTTTACTGGCTCATTAAGTTAACAGATGTTCAAAAAATTGCTTTTTGAGCATTTAGGATAAGGAGAGCACACCATAGTTCAAAACCATGTGCGGACCGCATGTGCGGTGGGGTCCGCACATGGCATATGCGGCCGCATGTACCGAACATGCGGTTGCACATAGGGTAAGGTAACCGTTCGAACCTCCGTTCGAACGGAATTCGAACGGTCTCTTACCGTTCGAATTGCGTTCGAACGGATTTCGAACGGTAAGAGACCGTTCGAATGGAAGTTCGAACTTAGAGGTAGGTTTTACCGTTCAAAGTCCGTTCGAACTGAACTTCGAACGCCCTCTTACCGTTCGAAGTCCGTTCGAACGGAATTCGAACGGTAAGAGACCGTTTGAATTCCGTTCGAACGGAATTCGAACGTGCGCCGCATATTGGGTATAATGTGTGCCCGGGGGCGCACATCAGCATGTGCGGCCGCACGTACCGGTACGTGCGGCCGCATTTCAAACTATGGAGCACACAATGGTTGCGGTCGTATGATAGAAATGTGCAGATGCTGTCATGAGTGTATATCTCTATATCATACATATCTACATCATAAAGGAGTTTTTCTATAATATTTTGCAATCATTTTGTATTGAGCGTCTAGAATTTGAGGAGAATGGATGTTTTCATATGATGGAAATTATGGAATATGCTGGCATAAGGAGTTTATTTCCCTATTTTAAACATATCTCATTGATAAAAGAGATCATGTAGCCTGTGTGCCTCTGTGACAATTAAATATATGTGGGCCCTCATCTTTGGCCTTACCAAGTAAACTGATAGGATGCCAAGGGAAAAGTTACATATCATTCCATGTGTGGTATGCTGGGATGGTTGGTTGACTAGTAACGGCAATTTTCAAGGAAACCGGGAAAATACCTGAGAAAGCATCCTTGAATGTTTAAGGATGTGATGAAATACATGCTAGGCACCTCGAATTTACATTCTTATGTAGAGTTGAGATTTTTCTCAGAGTGACTACCATGTAATTGGGGCCATGGTGAAACATTTTCTCCTCTTCACATTGGATTTTGCCAAATAATACAATTTGGCCGGCATCCCAACCTTTTCTTCAAAAGAAAAAAGGAAGTTTCTTATCCTATCTACCTAACATGTTTAAGTTATCTTTAGTTGCGAAATTGTCCTGATTGCGGTAGTTTCTTGTGGCAAATCTTTAAATGTGCAAGCCTTTTTAGGGAAGCATCTTTGCGTGAGATCTTAATTTATCATCATTTTCACAACATAGAGTGACATGCTATACGCATGTTGGTGTATTGTGCATAAAATATGAAGCATCCACTTTATTTGGTTTTTCTGAGTTTAGTTAACCGTTGATAATGATCATACAGATTGTTCAAAATGTAGCCATGCATGTGAATATACTTTTCAGGATAGGAAGGGATGAAGGGTCATGGTGGGTAGTAGAATATCATGTTCTCCAATAGTTCTGGAGGCCTTGCGCAATAAAAGAAGCAATAGAATGAAATCCTCATTGGTTAAATTGTAACATAAAATAGTGGTGTAATTTGGTGAGTTTGTTTCCTTTTGGTGGCAACCCTAATTGAACCAAAGTATCATTACATCACACCAAACTTGAACTTACTGAATTTGAAACTGAATTTCTAAACCCATAAACCAAACTGAATTTGTTTAGACAATCAAATGAGACCTTTTTTTTAAAATCTAAAATAATGTAGGTGCGATCTTATTAATAGAAAGCCCTTGAACAAAGGAAGACAAGGGATCTTGGATCAAAAAGAGAAAAAAGATTACAATGAAGAATTAAAGATATACAGCAAAGGAAAAATATTCATCCAAAGCAAGACCCAATGGAAGGAAAATTATTTTCTCTTGCTACTCAACACTAAATGGATCTTAATATTGGAAGCAGGTTTTGTTACTCTGACATTGACTCTCCTTATTTGGGTTAACATAGGTTTGGTCTTTTCACTTGATAGATAATTGACTTGTTCTTCCAGTGCCCGACATTTTTTCTATGCAAAGAATTGCTTTGGTAGAATCATCACACACCATTTTTCTACTGTGTTATCTGTAAAATTGATCAGTTGCTTCAAGCCATGAGTTATATCCACGTTCATTCTCATGGGAACTTTATGAATATCTTGTTTATTTGATAAACAAAGTCCTTAAAGATTTCTACTTGTCTTGCGACATATTAGTATATTACTCATGTACAAATATATACTATTATGGAGATTGTTATGGACCTGTGATTAAAGAACACAATTTATGTATCCTTTTCTGATGCTTTCATGGTAAAATAAACTCGAATCGCTAAGTGCTATTTCTTTATTAATTATGCTTTTTCCACGTAGCCTTTTTTTTTGGAGACCCCCCCCCCCCTTCCCCTGTGGGTTTTTCCATGATTTTTCTTTTTCTTTTTGGGTGTTAAGGAACACCGACATTAGTTGGAAAAGTCCCTAATGCACAGTCACCCAAAAATCATGTGCATCAGTAAAACCAGCGGATTTGAACTTAAGACGTATGGGGAGCCCTATAGTTCTAGACAAAGAGCCAATCCCATGTAGGTTTGTTCCATAAATCTTAATGCTTTAACATGTAGGTCGCCGCAGTCTCACCAGCAGACAAAAAGATCATGTTTTTTTTTTTGACAACCATTGAGCTATGCATCCAAGCCCCACATGTAGATCATGTTATTAAAGTGTTTTTTACTTTTCCGTGTCATTTCATGTGACTTCCTTGTTATCTGAAATTGAAGTCACTGTTAAGGAGATGCAAGGTGATTCTGTTATTGCCACAATGACCATGCGATAAGTGTGTGGCTGGAAACATAAGTTAAAACTGCTGTGCAATGGATCACCCAGAGCCAACAAATCCCATGAGAGGTGAGAGATTGATAATATTATAGGACCAAATTCTCGCAGGGCTTAACTCTATTGAGGAATGACAAATCACATACTTGTAGAGAAAACAATATTGCAGCTTAATTTTCTGTTGGATTATGAGAATCTCTAGGAGCTGCCATTATTATTTGAGGAACTGCCATTATTATTTGTCCTGTGATTCATCCTTCTCTAATGGATATCTTCATAGCTGATCCTACAAGGTTTCTGGGGTTTACATGACATTCGTAAAATGTTGTTGGTACCTACGACTTATGCTAATTCTGTTAATAAAGTCCCCCCCCATGTTTCATTGTGCAAAATCACATATTGCATACCCAATTGGATAACTATACCTGCAGCTAGATGAATCCAATCTTACCTAGTTGGAGTTAATTATATGGTTACATCTTCATATTTATGCCTTTTTTATTTGCAGGGAGCTTGCGAAGGACTTTGTTGTCGGTGGCACTGCCTCAGAATCTCTTTACGGTGCCTGCGAGTCTATGTATAAACCCAACATGGTTAGTATATTCCATGACTTTAATTGATTCTGCGACAACATATTATTTGTTGAGTTCTTTAAAACTCACTTTTTTAGAAAACAGAAGAAAGAACAAGCACTATTCAGTTGTAGGTGTGTTACATGTGCATAAAAAAACTATCTTCATATGTACTGATTTTTTATTTTATTTTGGGGGGGGGGGGGGGTGTAAATCAAGGCATTTTGTTATGCACTGAAGTTTCTGGGTATTGCCATTTGGATATTTTAAGTGCCAAGAATAATAATACAAATTGTTGGAGAAACCAGGCCTTTATATGTCAGACAATAATACGCATGCCAAGTAAAACAAGTGCGGCTCAAGTATAATGATGGCTGATAGGAAGTGGGTATAGAGTGTTTTGTTATTTTCAGTTATTGGGAACCTCTTTTTTTCCATTATGTTATTCTTTATTCTTTGTTGTGTTGTATGGAGACCCATTGTTCCCATTTTTCATTTGATTGAGTTTAATCCGAGGAGTCCCAATTTTCATTAAAAAATAAACAAAGAAAGAAAGTAGAATGATGGTCTTGTTTTTTCCATCGCTCTTGATGCTAAATATTCCATATTAATTTCTTTTGTACTCATTGTCTTCTTCTTGAATGCCTGCCTAAAGTTCAGGTATATATGCTACATGATCAGGTCATTATTTTGGTCCTTTTTTTTTGGTACACTACAGGTTGCTTGACTTGCATTCAAGCTTCTCCAGCTTTGCATTTATATATTGACCTTCTGACAAGCGTTAGCTTTTTTGAAAAAAAAAATTCAGGAACCAGAGGAATTGTTTGAGACAATCTCTCAAGCGTTGTTAGCATCTGTAGATCGTGACTGTTTAAGTGGTTGGGGAGGACATGTCATTGTTGTGTAAGTTTCATTTTCCATCCCCTCTTGAATTTTTACATGATTCTTTTGTCAATTTGTCTTCGTTCAGGTTAAATTTTAGTTCCTGTCACACTAAACTTAGAATAGACTTTGTTGCCTGGTAGCGGCTCTCAACATTCTGTCGGGTGTTACTGCAGGACCCCGACTGAAGTAACGGAGAGGAAATTGAAGGGCCGAATGGACTAATGTTATTTCCACGATTATGAAATCGTTGCTGGATTGTTATCCTCTTTATGATTAAAGTCACCAAACTCCCCTATTGGGACCTCTCCCTTATCAGAAGGTAATATTTGATACATCAGAACTCAATGTATGATGTTTTGGTCTTTGATTGTTTTATACCAAAGCGTCTGTGGCCTCCTGGCTTTTTGTTGTTGAGTATCGTGATTAAAGTTAAACTGACTCACTACCCAACTTAATTTTCCCACTACCCATAATTGCCATTATTTATTTTAATTTTTTTAACCTCTCCCTTATCAGAAGGTTCTTCACTGGGACGACAATAGTTTGTTAGAACCCTTCAAAACAACAACTTTCTTCTGAATCAATCACTTATACAATCATACATCAGTCATTTAAGTTATGCTTTTTGAAAACATTCATATATATATAATGTATAAGAAACAGAAATATTAAACAAATGTTTTGACCAAATAAACAGTAAACATTTCATATAGACAAAAAATATTATTTTCTTTTTCAACTGCTTTGATTGTTTTTTTTTTTTTTATACTGTTTATTTGGTTCTATTTGTTTGATATTTTTGTTTCCTTAAGTAAATATTATATATGAATGATTTTGACTTAAATAATTTAAAGCGTTTTTCATTTCTTAAATGATTGTATAAGTTATTGATTTTTAGAAGAAAGTTGTTGTGGCCGTTTCTAAACAGGTGTATCACGACCTTTTTGTTGTTGAGTATCGATCCTGGGAAAGGGATTAAAAAAATTAAAATAAATAAGGAAAATGTTAGATATAGTTCTATTTATAGCCCCACTAACCATGTTTTGATTTTTACAAAAAATAAGATTTTTAAAAAAAGTAACAAATCTCATCTAACAAAATATAATATACTCCAATGGAATATATGGATAGGGGTGGTTAACGAGTCGAACGAGTCGAGTTTTGACATGTTTAAGCTCGGCTCGTTTATAAACGAGTTGAGCTGAGTCGAGCCGAGTTCACGAGCTTCAACGAGCCTAACGTTCTTCTTTATTTTAGGGTTTTTAGGGATTGAAAATAAAATTTTAGTCCAGATGAGTCAAGTTCATGAGCTTAAACGAACATAACTTTGTATTAATTTAATATTCTGATTTTATAAAGGAGTTTAGTCAAGCTTCAATTAAGTTTTAATAACACAAACGAGTCGAATTTGAACATAAAATGAAGTTCGATTCAGGCTCCGAGTTTAATCGAGTTTTAAAACTTGTTCAAGCTTGCTCATTTATCTAAATGAACGAGTTTGAACGAGCTCAAATCGAGCCGAGCCCGAGCGGCTTGGTTCATTTACCAGCCCTATATATCGATTCATTTATAAAAGTAAAAAATTATATATTATGATATACTGCATTATCATAGTGGTGCAATTCGATCGATTTGATTCGATTTTTTGCAAATCCAAATTGAATTAAATTATAATCACATATAATCCAAAAATTAAACCGAATCAAAGATCCAAATCGAACGAATCGATTTTGTTTGATTAATCTGAAATAAATTGAATCGAATCGGTTAAAGATAAAAAATATATATCCAATTTTTTTCTCTTCCTACCCATCTGGGTTGGTTAGATTTTTTTTATCGGGTTGGTTTACAACTTTATATATATGGAAAAAATTCAAATAGCCCCCGGTAAACTATTTGAAATCCATATAAGTCTCATAATTTTTCCTATAGTTTCATATAACATCTGAGAACATCTATGTAAATCCCAATAGGCCATGAATTAAATTTTCATTAGCAGATGAGGAATTTTCAGTGAATATTCCATTTGGTTCACCCTGGCTGAAAACACAGATAAAATCGTCATTTATAGATAATTTTTTCGTTTTTTTAATACATTGTATGAGGTTTTTGGCATACTGTGTTTTCAGCTAAGGTTAATCAAACATAATAATCTTCATTTGTCGACGAAAATTTAACTCACGAGTCTATTTGGATTTACATAGCTGCTATTCTGAGGGGGTAATATTGATTTCATGAAAAGTCAGGGGGATATATGGATTTTGAGCAATTGACAGGAGGTTATGGATTTTTCCCTATATACATTTTTTGTGTGTATACCATAAAAAATATATAATTTATTTTTATATTATCACAAATAACATTTATTTTTATATCATCAGAATTTTTCTTAAGAAAAAATGTGCCCCTTTTATCTTTTTTAATCAAAACGAAATTTAACTATAGTTAGTTCTTAATCAAGAAGTAAAGATGATTAACATATAATATTCGTCATAATGTAAATAATTAAACATAATAACCTAATTAATCACTTTTTCCAAATCAACTGTCAGCCCTTCAACCTTACCCCTTCTTTCTTTTTCTTCCAATCAATGTCTAGTTTTTTTTTAATTTTTTTCATTTTGTAATATATAAATTAATGATTCTCAAAATAATTTTATTTCATTTCTACTAATGTAGTATTAATAATTACACTGTCTTTACTAATAAAATTTTTGTCTATGTTGTTGGATTTTAGATGAAATTTATCATTTTTCATATTAAAATTAATATTTTTTACATTTATAAATATTGTATTTAGTAAGATAAAATATGTAAAATAAAAAATAAGGGTAATTTGATCATTTCTCTAAGACTTTAACTATTTAAATAGAAATTTAGATGGAAGTTAACTAGGATAATAAATATGCATAATTTTTACATATTCCAGTGGTACAAAAATAAATAGGTTATTTATAGTGATATAAAATAAATAGCATGTTTTTTTATGGTATACATGTAAAAAACATGTATTTATATTGGTTTAATTATTGTATTTATATTTTATGGCCATATATATATAAGGCTAGGATTGATGATATAATTACTGTATTTATATTTTATCAATACATATGGTATAACAATAATATAGTTTTAAATATAAAAAGAATGATCTAAATGTTGATTGAACTTGAATAATCATGTGTTTAAATTTAATTCAGTTCGGTATGATTAATTCAGTTTTTTTAAGTAAATTAAACTTAAATCAAAGTAGATTGATTTATTTCAACCCATACCCAATCCAAAAAACTATTGATCCAAACAAAAATAAAATGATTTGGTTTAATGGAACAAAGTTGCACCCTAATAGTGTGTGATGAAATTTTTTTTGAAGTAAAAAAAAAATATATTATTGTATCTCAATATATATTTAATTTCATATAATAACGTATACTTTAATAAGAAAAGGAATAATTTTAAAAAAAAATAACAATGGACTGCACTTGGCACTTATCATTTTTCTTGTTAGGGTTGAACATATCATTTTTCTTGTTAGGATGGAGGGTTCTTTCATACGAAAGAAAGCAGTTTAGGAATCTTTGCTTTCCGGCACTTGTCTTCATCCCTTTCTCAGTTCATGTAACCCAGACTAGTAAAGGGCACGCACAATGCGCGTAATAACAAACATAAATAAGTAATATTAACTTCTCAACATAAAAAATAACAGTAACTTGATAAGAATATGAGGAACATTGTCGGACCCAAAAATTGTGAACCATTTGTAAGAACATTGGATTAAAATTAAACCTTCATCCAACAAGATTACATGTAAACGAGTCAATCATTGTTAACAATTCAAAATAAAATATTAAACAAGATAATAATGAACAGATAAACACGATAAACTAATAAATTTGTTATACAAAAGTAAAAAAATGAAAGAAAACATAATTATATGAGATAAACTAATCAATTTACCTACATTTATTGAATCCATCATATATTACTAATATATAAAAAAAATACTGCCATAAAAAAATTAAAAAAATACTTATTTTCACATCTAAAAAAAATTGATACATATAGATCCAAAATCAATTAAAAAAAAAAGAAACAGAATAAGTTTTAAATTTAAAAGTTAGACATCAATCAATAATTTTATGAGTTTACATAAGTCCGATTCTATTTGTAATTTTTGTATTTATTAATATAACTAAAATATTTATATTTTATAATTTTATGGGTATCTAAATGGTATGAAAAATATTTGAACGAAGTTTCATGAAATTTGAAGTTCAAAAATCATGTTATGAGATTAGAGACCTGCTTGTAAATATTGGAATTTAGATCAGGACCTGTTATAGGGTCTTGTTGTGAAACTGGTAGAACATGGGGGTGGATTTGTAGAAAGCCCAGGAAAAGACAAAATTAAACCGGTTTTGTTAGAGACCTAATTATAAATACGAGGGACTTCTTTATAACGTGTAGGGGTTCGTTTGTAAACATTTTAAAACCTGAGGGTCTATCTGAAAGCGACCCATTGTTGTTTTGATCTTTGGCGTTAACGTGTCCCCGGGCGAAACTCCTTTGCCTCCATCGTGTTCGTGCATTAGAATGTATGTTGTTAGAAAAGTTGTTTAATTTTTTTATTAGTACTATTGTCCTATACCAATGATCCACAGCAATACTTTACTGTGCTTTTAACAATATTGCCATTACAATCGTGTCAGCTTTAACAATGCAAATTGCAATTTTAACCCCTAAAATTGATTATTCACAAATTAACCGGTTAGCACCTTATATCCGTGCCAAATGTGCACAGGAAGATTAATTTTCAAAAAACAAAAAAAAATTATTTGCAGAAAAACCTCTATTTACAAATCAATCGTCCCCGTGTGCGGTGAGAATGAGATGTGCAATCAACAAGCAGTACCATAAGAATGCAAATAATATGAAATACTGCAGAAGAACATAAATGCACACGCAAGCCCAGAAAAAAATATATATAAATGCAACACAGCAATAGAAGTGGGAAAAAAAAAGAAATATATCAGCTATTGAATCAGAATAAGCCACAATTTAAGACCAGTTTTCCACGTTTACATGCACAACTATAAAAAGCTTCACCTCCCACACTGTTGAACGGACGGTCTTGTTCTGAGAAATCTATAACAAGAACAGCCCAGCGAGTCAAAATTCTCTGCTAGAGATGAACTTGTTTATTTCAGGAGACCGACGACCACTAAAACCGTAATCAAAATTTAAACAAAATAAGGAAATATAAAATGGAAACAAACAAATCAACAGAAAAGCATTCCCCCTACCTTTAATGAAGCCCACCCACCTATTGCAGCAGAGCTTCATGATTTCGTCTCGAGAACCCTGAGTGGGACGCATAAGCAAACCACTCATCGTATCTGGGTAGAAGAACATAGGAGACCTGATGCATCCGCTCCAACCATCGCAAGATCACAGACGTTACAGATCTGTCCCTCAACGGAGGGCACAAACCTGGCTCCACAGTACGGACACAATGTGTCCTTCTGCCCACGATAGATTGGAACAAATGTCGCTCCGCAGACCACAAAAGGATTCCTGAAGTCGTAATTGAGCTGCTTCGCGTCCTTCATGTTCTTGTCCCTGCACAGCTGTGACACCTGTCTGATCCTCTTCTGCTGCTGCTCATTCGTCGGGTTCGTCTCCAAAAGCCTCTGTGCAAAGCTGTATGCCGTGTTGAAGTTACCACCCTTGCAGCAGGTGGTCATGGCGCTCATCAGCACGATCCTCATGTGGCCCACCTGGAGGTGGCAGTTGGTGAAGTAGGCCGCCAGTTCCTGCTGACGGACCGGATCTTCCTTCAACTCCCTTCTCTTCAACTCCATCTGCAAGCCCAACACGTATTCCCTCGCTATCCCAATCAACTCCTTCACATCATCAACCTCCCTCCTTGAGTCAACCACGATTAGTGGGATCGACTGAAGAATGCTGAGGAAGAGCCTCAAGGCCTCAGGGATTTTACCATCCGTGAAGGCCTTGTAGGCGATTCGCAGCTTATCCTCCAATTGGGAGAACTTCAGAACAAGAGCGGGTGGATTCCTGACATTAGGGCTGGCAGATTCACTCCAACCTTTCTCGATTGCAAGTTGGATCACTGGGGCTGAGGTAAAGGCACGCAGATAGGAGTGGCTTCCTGAATGGAGATCCATGAATATAGGCTTCAAAGGAGCAAAGTTCTTTATGCCAAGTTGTCGGTTCAGCAGACGCATCGCGGTGTCGAAGTTTCCTGCCGCTACGTGCTCCCCGGCAAGGGATGATTTTTGTATCCAGATTTGACTCACTGGCATGCCTGGGGTCGGAGGAATAAACACGGATGATCGAGCATTAGCTGTAGCTTTCGGAGTGCTGGCCTCAGGTGGGAGATCAAGGTCTTCGAGATCCCACCCAGCCTCCTCATCGTCACCCTCGTTCTCCTCGCCATCCTCCACAACTGCTCCAATGTCACCGTTTTGTAATCCATCCACGTCGACGATATCCAGGTCTTCCTCACCCCAATCAGCCACACCACCCTCCTCATCTTCCTCTTGCACGCCCCGACCCACATTGTCCAGACCTCCTTCAAATATGCCTTTCATGACCCTCAATAATGGCCAGTCTCCACCACACATGATGGGAGATGGGGGAATCATAAGGGAAGGTGTCTTGCCAGTCGGCAAGGATGGAACATTGTCCCCCAGCTCGCTTGCAAGTCTCTCAGCGACATCAGTGAGACCATGAACCACTGCGGAGGCGTATGCAAGGGGAAGATGCCCAACATTCTCCAAGATCTTGACACGCTCATGGACATCACCCAGATATAAAGCGTTGTGGAACTGCCCCATCACGTCATTCTTGATCTCGGCGATCTTCAACATCTTTGACAGCTTCTCACGATTGCCTGTCACGAGATAAAGGAATGAGAGCCTCTCAAAATTCTTTGTCCTCTGGTAGGCATATTCAACAATGCCAGTGTTGCCCTGCCGGAGGGCCTCTATGCCCAACCTATACCAGTGATCCTTCTCATCTATCTCCTTAGCCGATGCAACAGCAATCTGGATGTTGCCACTCTCCAAAGCCAGATTAAACCGGGTTCTCTCATCCTTGACAAAATGTAGGGCAACTTCTGGGAAACCCTTTTGTTGAAGATAAGCAATCATGGCTTGCCCACAGAGCTGAGAATTCCGGATCATGTTCATGACATGGTCATACCTTTTTTTGATGAGTGAAAGCTTGAATACGTACTCCGTAGCATCAATCACTATGGAACGATTCTTCCCATCTCGGTCCAGGCAATAGATGGTGTTTCCAGAGACCTTCGTGATGTAAATGGGGATATCAAGGGTCCTGATGATCCCACTATCACCATTTGGAAGGCAGTATTTAATGTGGTTCAAGGTTGTATAAATGAAGACCCCATTGTCATCCCACGCACCACTTTTAACACGTATGGTTTCATGCAGAGTGCACCTATGCACAAGCTTCTTACTAGCAATGATGATTGCATGCTTACTAAGCAATGCGACGGACTCCATGTCATTAGACCAGACAACATATTTAACAAATGGTGTCTGGAGATCTCCAATAACAGTTCTCTGCTGGAGATCAAATATGACCACCCTGTCTTCAGCTCGACAAAGCAAATTTCCTGTGCCCGCATAGAAAATGGCATCAGTGGCAATGGGAAGTCCACTCTTCTTTACAATCTCATTCTTCAGATTCTTTACCAAGACTTGGTTATTGCTCTTGTCAAGAACAGCAAACCTGTTGCGGGCAACAAAGAGCGCACATCCTCCAGTTCCTCTCTTTGCTTCCTGTACACTGTCACCTCTGCCAACACTGTCCTTTGGCACTACATAGAGCTCGTAAGAACCACCATCCACATCAGAACAGACTAAGACAGCATTCTCTGTCGGGCTATATGAGAGACTTCTTGGGCCTTGATTTAAGCCAGTGGAACCAGGTCGCCGTATTGGAATAACTTGGTTATCCTTTTGAGTTGAGAATTCATAGAATCGCAGAAATCGATCTTTGACATAATACAGAGAATCACCAGTCACCGAGAAAGCAGGCCGTTCTCTCTCCAACTTAAAGACAATCATCCCACTGTCATGACCTGCCGCTAAGAGGTTCATCTCAGGATGTGCAGCAAGGATCCAGAAACGATCGTGCTCCCTACGGAAGGTCTGAATTCCAGTACGTTTTGTGACATCCCATACACGGATGCTTTTATCTTCCGAGTTAGATACAATAATATCCTGCCTCGCATGGAACATTACACAGGACACATTATTCATGTGTCCTCTCAATGTGTCCACTTCCCAAGCCTTAGTGTCTGAAAGAAAACAAATCAGATGGCTTCAGTTGGTCAATGGCGTGAAAAGTTAAGTTGAATTTCATTAAATATGAAACGAAAAAAGTAAGAACAGTATAATGGTGTAATAAAATTATGTCTAAACATATTATCCAGTTTCTCTTCTTATAGTCCTATTTTTTAATAACTTCTACTCTGAATTCTTGATAAGTGTTTTGCAGATTTTGTATATGCAGACAATTATAACTCTTCTAGTCCATCAGAAATTGAAATAAAAAACACATCTGGCTTCAAAATTAAAATGAAAATAAAATTACCGTTCATCCGCCATAATTTTACTTGGCGATCATCCGCTCCAGACACAATTAAAGGGAGACTGGGGTGAAATGAAGCCCAGTTAACCCCACGGTCATGACCTTCCAAAACATACTTGACAACAGCATCAACCCCACCAAATAAATCAGTGTTCATTTGGCTCAGCCGTAGGACATCATCAGCTGGAGACACAGTTTTCTTCCTCAGAGCACCTATGTCCCAAACTCGAACTGTCTGATCCAATGATGCAGACACAACCAGGTCCTCTTTAGGATGGAATGAAGCACACATAACATAATGGTTGTGCCCAGTCAACACTGAGATGCAAGTGCGTGACTGCCAGTTCCATATTCTGATAGTCTGATCATCACTTGCACTAACAATCCACGGATACTCATTGTGAAATTGAACAGTACGGATGTAATCAAGGTGTCCCAAAAGAGTGAAAAGACATCGATGCGTCTTATAATTCCAAACCTTGATCTTGTAATCATCTCCTGCAAAAGGGGCATTGTATATTATATATACGAAACCAAATTTAGTGATAATGGTGCATCATTCAGGCATTAGAAACAACATTGCATTAATTGTGTTGCCAATTTGATACTGTGACAAAACAATGGAAATGACACGCTCTCTTCACTTTTTCAGATATGTCACAGAGTTAAATAGCAAAAGCTGATTCATGTAGCTAACCCCAAATTTTTGGGATAAAGACTTCATTATTATTGTTGTTGTCCTCGATGACATTGTACGAAAAAACAATGAAATATGAAATAACAGCAATACGTTCACTAAAATTACCTGAAGGCCCAAATTTATAATGAATATGTAGCAGATTCATTACATGAATTATGAATACAACAAAGTGCATAAAATATTTGTCACCTTTTTGTCTTTAAAACAGAACCATTCAGTTGGAGTTCTAGAACCTCAGCATCAACCAGTTGGTCAGAAAAGCTTAAAAACCCGTGAGAAAAATCAAGACCTGAACTAGCTCCTCAATTATCATGTCTTGCCAGTTTTGACAAATTTTGTTTAAAAGTGAATGAAATCAAATTGCAGGGGAAACTAATCAAATAGATGATCGATCACTTCTATTATACATTAAGTTTTACAGGATCATAGATGAAATTGAATATTCATACAACATCAATTAGCTTCAGCATGCTTTACTCAACCTCCAGAAAAGGTCCAGCATGCTGAACAGTGCAAGCTTAGAGGTGGGGTATTCAAATCTTATCTTTCCAGATCCAATCAGAATAACAATTGATGCTTTCTGAGTAATTTGAAGAATATTATCAAGTATATCTGATCCATTAACATTTACACTTGAGTGACCTACATAACAAACAAAGCATGTCATATATGATATCTACATGATGGCATGTACGTGAAACTTAGGAGTGCTAAGATGCCAACTACTTATATCTACATGATTGCATGTCCTCACAACAATGACGGATATACCAAAATTGAACGCTGAACTTTTCGGGAAAAAAAAATCTTTTAACAATTTTTCACAGTATCTGACATGAGTACTCCACTTATAAATTATTATCAACAATGTTGAACTCCAAACATAGAGGGCAAAAAAATTGCCATATCTCCAGGGATGAACGCTGATCATGGTTCTTATAGAAACACCACTGTGACCGATAAGACAATAATGTACAGAATACTTAGGACAAGTAACTATTGCCTTTTTCTATCCCAACCAGAGATGACGCTGCCCAGGCAAAGGAAGGAGTTCCCTTGAGAGTTCATTTGGATTTAGAAAATTGGGTGTAACTACAATTGCAACTCACTGTTTTGACTTTATCTTGCAAGTTGCTTGCTTTAATGCTACCATTGGACAAGAGCACTATGATGCATTACGCCTATATAAATTTTACCATCTACTCAATTCCTTTGATATTCTTTATTTTGTTTTAAAAAAATGGTTTTTGGGGATTAAGTTTCAAATGTATGCTATTGGGGATCAAACATGATAAATTTAACCTTGCAAATTCCAAACAAATCAGTCCAACAAAGCGAATGTCGGCAAGTCAGTCATGGTTGTAAAATTGGGGCCACGTAAATACTATGGGTAGAATGCTTCAAGCCAATTTGGCCCATTTCATCAAAAGCTAATAAAATTCCGAATTCATGAAGGGTTTAATGAGTAATTTGAACAGTTACTTCAAAAAATCGAGTCCACATATGAGAAGTACATAGCAGAATTACAATTTCTGGATAATGCAAAAGTACAACTGTACAAGAAGTCGATTAGATTCTAAATGCAACCGATGGAATTGTATATCGATCAATTTAGCATGATAGAATTCAAGATCTGTTAAGGCACAAATGCTTAAAAGTCAATATGCTTGACATCCATGTAAAATGGACAGAGGTCGAACCATTTTTAGAACATTGAAAAAACAAAGAAAATTGCACATATAAAGTGTTTTTATTTTAATGCTGAAAACAGCAAAGAAATATATGATTGTAAAGATAGCTAATATAATATAAATTGTGCTAATTCCTTGGGGCTTTCACTTTGAATACAAAGGCGAAAACCAACCTTTTATCAAAAATATATATATATATATATAAATGTGCTGAACTAGATTTCACATGGCACATCCAAGAAGTTCAGACAGTAAAATGACATGTATTCCGAAGATCGTTACATAAGCAAACCATGCATGTTCTTTTTCTCTTTTTTTTTTGAATAAAAATCATGCATATTCAGTGATCTAAAATTTTCAAATATGAACATATGGAAAAACACATTTTAGGTGAAATTTGATCAAAGTGAGCATAATCATATGTGAGTACTTGGTGGTCATCTGAATTCTGAAGTCCGAAAGTCGAAAACCAATTAGCAACAGCATGCAATGGATCAATAACAGACAATCTCAGATCCACCAATCTAATCCTGCCACCATAAATCTATGTCAAAGAAATTCGATGAAGAGACTAAATCTTAATCACAAAGCTAATATTTTAGAACATCTTCTCCAAAAATATAAACCAATTTCCATTGGAAAAATAGCTTTCACAGCTCTCTCTCACGATCTACGGCTACCTACGCACCAGATTCAACTGATTTTATATGAGAAAGATAACAACTTTTACAGATTGCAATCAAAAGATAATAAATCTAAATTGACGTGATAAATGCACATCTCCTAGATCTACACAGACAAGCAAAATCGACAGCGACAACCAAACGTATGAGAAAGTGAACAAAAAAGTGCCAGTATTTATACCTCCGGAGACAAAGAGAGGCTGAGATTTGTGGAAGTGTACGCCCCGGACAGGCCCGTCATGCTCGTCAAACCGATCGATCAGAGTGCCCATCCGGTAGTCCCACAGCTGGATCACACCACTGTGGAGACTCGCGAGGATCCATGGCCTCTTTGTGTGGAAGCTCAGTCCCTTCACTCTGTTACTCTTTGTCTCGAATTTCGTCAGCATCTTCTCTCCGATACAATTGAAACCACGATGAAAAACTTCCCAAACCCTAAATCAGTGAAGAAAAAACGAGCGATTTTGGTCTCAAATTGCTGATCTGGCGGAGATCGTGAGATGAAGGAGATTTAGTACCTCGGATCCGAGAAGGAGATCGACGGATCAGGACGAATCTCTCATTTGCTGCCGTCCGATCGAATGAGCAAGAGAGGGGGTAACGACGAGAGGTTAGGGTTTCGGATCCGATGCAGAGAGGGAGGGATTTCTTACTTCTTCAGATCTGACTGTGGAGGGGAGAGAGAGAGAACAAAATAAACGAAGAGGGGGAGAGAACGAGATCCAATTTCTATTTTCTTATTTTCTTTTTCTATTTTTTTTTTGGGGGGGGGGGGGGGGGGGTTGGGGTTCTGGGCTTTCTAAGGGTCAGTTAATTTTTTAGGTCCATTATGATTATGTTGTGTTTTGGTTATACTGGAAGAAATGAAATGTTAAGGCTAAATAAATTTTACAGTTCAAAACGAATATAACATGTATTTTTTTTTAAATAATAAAAATCATCTATTAATTTATATATTTTGATAAAAAATACATATCAGCCTATTTTAAATTGAATGAACTCATTTTTAATAAATGTAAAAAAAAAATGATGATGTATATAACTCATCTAACGATGCAGATGTTCACTTGAATTCTAACAATACATATAGGACTGTAAAGAAGACTGATTATGGGAAAAAGCTCAACTGTTTTGACGAACCTCCCCCTCTTCTTCCTTACGGCCTCCAGAGTTCCGGCGGGCATTTTGAAATAGATTGATGTATTACGCCGGGCAAGGAGGACGAGACACGAACACACGGTACGCAAACCACATCTCATTGACTGGACCACGGTTTGTTGGAAGAAGCATGAGGGGGGCGCTTTTTGGTTGGAAGCGGGTGCAAGAAGCGATTAGTTCATTCCATTATGCCATAGTAGGCTCGCTGTGGTGGAAGAGGTTCAATACATGTTGCTTCTGGGGGGCTGTCAGCATGGGGAAGTGGCTTCGGCCTCAGGTCGGAGTCGTCGGACATTATTGTTTGACAACAAATGTTGTATATCGGCTTCTCAGTGAAAAGTAGTTATGGTTGGTGGCGACGGCCGCTAGCATTGCCCCTATGGTCGTGCAAGCCTTTCACGTTCTTGTGGCGCCTCAAGATCGCGCATAAAGTGAAAGTGTTTGCTTGGTTGCTTGACACGAATGACTTCTTACAAAGGTGTATCACGCCAAACGGCATAGTTCGGATCCAATTACTTGTTAACATCCTTCTCCCCACTTGGTCCCTCCATTGAGGAACTATGGAAGGATAGGATCACCTTATACTGTACGGAAAGCTCCAGAAGGGAGAATATCATCCGTCAATCGGTGTTTGTGGTAGGGGCATGTCCATTTGGCTAACTCACAATGAGGAGATCTTCAAGGGGGCGTGCATATGCATTGAAAACATATGGACCACATAACAGTTCATCAAAGATTGGGGGTGTGGAATCGCAGGGGCCAATGGTATGTCGATCCGGGAGGGTCGAATTTTTATTATGTGATTGGGCGGGGTGAGGAGGGGTTTGGTAACATCAGGATATTCTCCACCTACGGATGCCCAACCTCCTCTCTGTTTGCCTTTATTTTGTATGTCTCTCTATTACTTTCACCCCCTTCACACTTGTACTTTCACTTTTTATAATAGAAGTGTTGGTAGCAAGCTCTACCTTGCTTAAAAAGGGGGGGGGGATCCTTCAATTCTTAATACTCACAATTTTAATTATAAACCATTCTATTAACAATGCCATATTATTTACATCTAAACTTTTCCCTCACATGAAAAACATAAGGTAAAAGAGAGATGATGAAAAAAATTAAGTGTGGTTTCAATAGACATGATAGATGGTTATATGTGACATTTATCAAGATTGTTAAGTAAAACCATTACATGAGTAAATCATTGATGGATCTTAGCAAATGTGTAAAATGTGTTAGACCGGCCCAATGTGACACTGGCCTCATCCAATAAAGAGCAATAATGGGTAATGCTACGCTGGATCCTAAAAAAAGGATATGTCATGTCAACACATATCATAAAAGAATTTGTGCTAACACGATAAGACTCGTCCCTCATTGCTTCCATGACAGACACCCCCAACTCCTTCCTTGTCCTCCCGACTTCTCCCTCTCCACCTCTTACTATCTATCTCGTCTCTCTCTTTCCACTTCTTCAATTCTCCCTCCCCATCTAATGACCCATCTAGGCTCGACCTGCTCTAGGATTGGTCATGTTAGGTTATGCGTAATGCATGACTGGTTGACACAAACACTGCCTATCAAATTGAGTGGAATAAGAAGATATTGTTATGTCATATTGAATAATGTAGTAAAATTATCCCAGGGGTATTTGGAATTAAATCACTTTTCCCATCTTACACCAATCACTTGTGGGTCACATATAAAATCAATTTTTTCATATTTTATAAATGTTTATCAATATCTAATTCATATTTATTCACATTTTATTATTTTAAAATCATTAATTTTTTTCAATAAGTACAACTAAAAACACAAAGAAATAGAAAATGTGGTATAACTATCTATCATGGTATAGTTATCTATCATGGTGAAGGTGATGTTTTTCTTCAATAAGACTTGTTGAGTCGGAGGTCCTCCTTCAGGTGAAGATCCGGGTTTTTACGCCTGAGATACCGCACCAAGAGAGCTTAGAGGACACTAGTGTGTTGTTGGTCAAAGGGACTCTGATGCTCAAGTCAGTGGAGTGAATGTGTGGAGAAGATGAAGATAAAGATGAAGAAGAAGACTCTAAAACCAGAATTGCTTACTTGTGAATGTCCTCTTTCCTCCTTCCCTTGCCCTTGTAGTCGAGTGAGTGGCCACATTATTTCCCGCCTAGACGTATCTTTATCCCAATCAGAATCTCCTGACAAGGAAGATTCCATGGGATTCGAGACTCGGGGTTAGTTATGATGTCGTGGTCACGTGTAACCCTCTCATTGACTCTAACTATGATTGCAACGAATAGTGATAGGTGGCTTGTCGGGGTCAGGGTACGTCTCTGTCAATCCGGTGGAGCAGAGCAGCCCTGACCATGCCTTGCAGTATCAGTGGTTCCCCTCCTCCTATGGTTAAGACCGGGTTCAAACTTGGGTCGGATGGTTAGTCTTGGGGATGATTCAACGGTCGTATTGGGTATAAGTAGCTACTCTGGTCGACTGACCTTGATCATTCTTCAGACAGTGCTGGTTAGGTCGCAACTGTGGTCTCCTCGACATAATGCTTTTGACAGAGGAGACATGGTTCGAGGTGCCTTGCTCGGGTTAGGGGATCACCCCCGAGTAGGACTTCATGAGTGGGAATCCTTTGACGAGTCATCTTGTCGCTTCTTCCGGCTGAAGGATACTCGGCGTTAACCTCGGCCAGGTTACACCACCCGTTTACCCGATTAATTGAGATACATGACACCCTTAGGGAGAGCGCATGATTTCCCTCTATACATGGATAACCTTTATCTATGAAAAATGACACGTCTAACCCTGTGTGCTGCCTCGTATGTAACCCTCATCGATTTTTTTTTAAAAATATATACTCGTCCATTAGAAATGCGTATTGTTCTAAATAGTAAAGTATACATTGAGATATGCATTTTTCTTATAATTTTTTTTTCAATTTTTACACACTATGAATTTATAGAATAGACTGTGCTATCACAGTATATAGGTCATTGGGGATCGCCCTAGATTGTAGGTGGAGTTGTAAAATAAACATAGCGTATCAGCACTATGTTCCTATTCCTCCATCAAACATGGCTAAGTTTTTAGAAAAGCTATCAATATTTTTTTACCATCCCCAAATACAATCCAACACATCTCATTAGCCACATTGATAATATATATATAGAGGAGTGATACGGTGCGGCGTGCGGACGGGTGCGGCGTCGACCACGGGCCGTCGATCACGGTTCCATCGCATCCGACGATCGGGTGTTCCTATTCCTCCATCAAACATGGCATCGACCGTCGGATGCGATGGACCTGTGATCGGACGACCCGTGGTTGACGCCGCACTCGTCTGCACGCCGCACCTAATCGTTTCACTATATATATATATATATATATATATATATATATATACAGGGCGGTTCTTAGACGGACGCCCGCAAAGTTTAAATTGCGGGCGTCCGTCCGGACCGTCCGATCGCGTGAGATCGGACGGTCCCAAAAAAAAAAAAAAAAAAACAGATTTGACCACCAATTGAAGCCGGAAATATCAAATCTCATCCGTCCGATCGCGTGAGATCGGACGGTCAAAATCTTTTTTGAAACCCCAGACAAAACCTTCCCTCCCCACTCTCTCTCTCTCTCTCCTCTCATCTACTCTCTCTGTACTCTCTCTGAAATTAAAACCAAATCTCCCCCACGAGACCCTCTCTGATCCCTGACGAGCCCAACCGACCACTTGTGAACCCCCGTCGACCACATTCGACCCGGCGACCACTCCGGCCCCCGGCGACCGACGCGACCACGATTTAGGTTCCCTCTCTCTCTCTCTCTCTATCTCTCTCTCTCTCTTTTGTTTGGGTTTTTATCTAGGCTTCGTGATGATTAGGGCTTTATCATCTAAGGTTTGTGACAATTGATGGTTTTTCATTTAGGGTTTTTGATGTTTGGGATTTTTTCATCTAGGGTTTGTGATGTTGAGGTTTTTTTCTTGTTGATATGGAGTCTTCAAAGGCTTGTCTTTTTAACCTTTCTGACAATGAAGAATGGAAGAACAAAAATTGCATATGCACTATTATTGAAGATATTTGTCTAATATGCATTTATCCTTCGGACTGATTTTATTGGAATGTCATTGCTTTGAGCAATGGAGATTTTTTATTTTAGGATTCCATTGTTGAGTTGTGGACATGCTTAAATCTGTGAAGTCTAAGTCATTGTGATGTTGGGATTTTTTTGCTTGTTGATATGGAGTCTTCAAAGGCTTGTCTTTTTAACCTTTCTGACAATGAAGAATGGAAGAACAAAAATTGCATATGCACTATTATTGAAGATATTTGTCTAATATGCATTTATCCTTTGGACTGATTTTATTGGACTGGCATTGCTTTGAGCAATGGAGATTTTTTATTTTAGGGTTCCATATCTTCTATTCAATTGATAAAAATAGGATCATGAATTTTTTATCTAAATAATATTTTTTTTGCTATGTCAGATATGGAGAATTTGGACACTGGAATAGGAAGTGCGGTAACTCAACAAGCTGAAGCCAATGATTCAAATGATGATGATGATGTTCTTTACACTCCTGAAGTAGCAGAGGAATTGATACCTACAAAAGGTCAGAATTCGAAACACTAGATGATGTTCACGAGTTCTATAATAAATATGCAAAAGAAGCTGGGTTTAGTGTTCGAATTCATTCAAGTAGGAAGGGAAGGACCGATGAGATCCTAAGGAAAGAATATGTATGCTATAAACAAGGGACATATTCCAAGAAAGCTACCAGTGAAAAAAAAAGATGTCGAGGAATAATAAAAGAGGGTTGTAAGGCAAAAACTGTTGTTGTGAAGTCTAAGTCAGGCAATTATGTGGTGAGCATGTTTGTTGAGGGTCACAACCATCCATTAGCAACCCCACGAAAAGTGCATTTGTTAAGATCTCATCGTAGTGTTTCTCATGTTCAAAAAAATTTAACCCAACAGTTAAGTGCAGCAAATGTACCATCACATCAACAATTTAATATACTAGCAATGCAAGCCGGAGGAATAGAAAATATTGGTTGCACACAAAGGGATGTTTATAATTATGAAAGAGATCAACGTAATGAGATGAAGGGCCACGATGGAGATATGTTAAACGAGCATTTTCAATTAGAACAAGAAAAGAATCCATCTTTCACTTTCAAAATTGAGGTTGATGAAGAACGTAGAATAACTCACTGTTTTTGGGCTGATGCTAGATCTAGGCGTGCCTACAGTTTTTATGGAGATGTCGTAATATTTGATACTACATACAACACCAACCGATATGGGATGATCTTTGCACCTTTGATGGGAGTTAATAATCATGGCCAAACAATCATTTTTTGTTGTGCTTTCTTAAGTGATGAGACCACTGATTCTTTTATTTGGCTTTTTGAGCAATTCAAAAAAGCTATGCCAGGCGATGCTCCGAAAATGATTATTACTGATCAGGATCCAGCAATGACAAAAGCTATTCACCAAGCTCTTCCAAAGACATTTCACAGGTATTATCTCATTATTATATTTTTTTGAATCATTCATGTTTATGATTCACACAATGATATGTAAATTTCTCCTTCACAGGTATTGTAGTTGGCACATCCTGAATAAATTCTCAGAAAAACTAGATGCTGTGAAATATAAAGACCACTACAGAAGCTTCCAAAAGTGCATATGGGAATCAGAGAGCAGGGAAGAGTTTGACTCAAATTGGATGGAGATTTGTGAGAGAAGTGGGTTACACAACAATGGATGGTTGCAGTCTATGTATGATATCCGTACGAAGTGGGTGCCTGCATATGTGAATCATGTTTTTTCTGCTGGAATGTCAAGTAGCCAACGAGCAGAAAGTTCACATTCATTCTTCAAAAAGTATGTTTCCAAAAAAAATTCATTAGTAGATTTTATGATTCAGTTTAATCGAGGACTTGTACGTCAGCGTCACGAAGAGTTGATTGCCGATCATGTTGATGTGAATGAGAAGCCTCCATTGAAGTTGCCGTTGGAAATGGAAAAGCAAATGGCTGGAATATATACGCGTAAGTACTTTTACAAATTTCAAGATGAACTGTGGGAGAGCCTCAATTATAAATTTGAGCCTATTCGAGAAAATGCCGAACATTGCTTCTACAAGGTATTCAAAAAGAATGATGAGAAATATAAAGTGCGTGAAATCGTATATAAAAAATATATGGATTTTGTTTCATGCAGTTGCAAAAGGTTTGAAAGTGGAGGAATACCATGTAGGCACATTGTGGCTTATCTTCATAAGATGCATGATGTAACTCATTTGCCTGATCAATACATTTTAAAGAGATGGACAAAATCAGCAAATGACAATATAGTCACTGATGATGGAGTAGAAATAACTGATGACCCATCATTACTCATTAGACGGGGTAGATTATTTCAACTTGCTTCGATTGTAATTGACAAGGTTTTGATTAGTGAAGAGGCAAGTAAAATCTTTACAGATGCTTTAGATAGTGTTGTTGAGAAAACTAAAGCATTGGTGGTTGGTGGTCCAAGCATTGGCTCGTCTGAACAAAGAAGCACTAATCTATATAGTGAGCCACATCAAGTTAGAGCAAAAGGGTGTGGAAAAAGGCTAAAGGGAGGTAAAGAAATGGCAAAAGGGAAGTCAAAAATTAAAGAAGGTAGGCGTTGTCATGGATGTGGAAAAGTTGGTCAGTCACATGACAAGAGGAATTGTCCAATGCTTAGTAATCGGTAAGGCATATTTATTTTCACATTCCAATATATGTTAACATTATATTACTCGAGTATTAATGATGAAAATTGTCTTGTATTGTAGAAATTCCACTTCTATTAATCATGAGAGTCCAAACTTCCTCGATACAGATGATGATAGTGGTTCATCCATAGGTAATTTCTACATTTTTAATGTTGATGTGCTCTGTAGTGTTGAATGAAAAAATAATTGAATTTTTTTATCCATGCAGGTATATCTAAAGAAAATTAATGATGCTCTTGGAGTGGTGGTTGTTGTTTTGATTGGTCAGGTTCAGTTGTACTAAAATGCTAAGTTGTAGTAAACTACAAGTGGTGGTTGTTGTTTTGATTGGTCTGTTTCAGTTGTATTAAAATGCTAAGTTGTAGTAAATATGTTCTTTTATATGTGCTGGCAGATTTGGTAGTAATTTCTACATTTTTAATGTTGATGTGCTTTGTATGTTGAACGAAAAAATAATTGAATTTTTTTTATCCATGCAGGTATATCTGAAGAAAATTAATGACGATCTTGGAAGTGGTGGTTGTTGTTTTGATTGGTCAGGTTCAGTGTATTAAAATGCTAAGTTGTAGTAAACTGCAAGTGGTGGTTGTTGTTTTGATTGGTCAGGTTCAGTTGTATTAAAATGCTAAGTTGTAGTAAACTGCAAGTGGTGGTTGTTGTTTTGATTGGTCAGGTTCAGTTGTATTAAAATGCTAAGTTGTAGTAAACTGCAAGTGGTGGTTGTTGTAAGTCAGTTGTTAAATAGGGCATTTTAGCTTATGCAGCAATGTTATTCATTGTTCTGCTAAGGTCTGTTAAGAATATTTTTATTATTTTTTCTATGGGGGCATTTGAATTTGGATGTTGAAATCTATCTATTTCAGTATGTGTTATTTTTGCAATAACTATGGCATCTATATTTTATAAAGATTTTCATATGCATTATAAATTTTCATGAAGAGTGACCAATAGAGGTCAGATTTATATAGTGGTGGATGGTAGTGTAGGAAATATATGCAGGTGGTCTGTTGGGTTTTTGGCTAATTATATGCCTCTAATGAGGCCAGTTTTCAAAAAAACTCCAAAAAAACAAGTGCATGGAATTTGCACAAGTACAGTTTATGTGCTTTAAAAACATAGCATATTGTTTTCTTTTGGTTCATTAAAGCTGATTATTGATACACCCACAAGCACAATCTGCAAGCACATCTACAAGATTATTTCAACAAATACCCTTTCATTTAACAGTCACAACACCACTCACATCAACTCACATACATAAACTCTTAATAAACACATTACATTTTGATACACTGTTATAAAATTAAAGTTACATGTTAAGGTTCTTGTTACTAAATAAAATTGCAAAAATTACAACAATTAAAGATAAAAATATGAGTTTCATCATGCTTCCCATATCTTCAATTTTTGACTTCATTACAACATGCGTAGATTCCAATTGTGACAATCGATTGAAGACTTCTGAAAATCGATTTGCAAGCTCCACCTGATTCAAGTTAGCAATATGATCTTTAGGTCGTTCTTCATGACTCGTCTCCATGTGCTTGGTCGCAGGTTCCCCAGAATTACATGGATGCGTCCACTGAAAAAAATTACACTGTTTTCCACTCAATCCCATACATGTGTAGTATAATTTGTTTGGATTCCTGTCTGACTCAGAAATTTTGATTGCCGCTTTGCACCGACATTTGCAAAGTATGTTTTTAAAACATAAATCCATAGGCTTATTGGATGAATATGCATTGCTTGATGATTCCATATATGACATGTTTCCTATATTTACACAAATGTTGTGTTAGGATTACAAAGAGATCCAAAAATGAAAAAAATCATGTCTAACCACAAATAAAAATCCAAAATCACATCTATAAAAGTATCAAAAGCAGTAACATATCTTAAATGCATCCGCATACTCTACTCAAGCAGATAACAAAAAACTGTTAGTGATAGAATGATGGATTAATACATATGAATCCATAACTTTACTCAAGCATATAACAAAAAAATTTATTTAGATAAAAAAAAATCATGATACTATTTTTATCAATTCAATGGATGATATGAGAGCTTGCTCTGCTAATCATGATGCATATGAATCCATGACTCAAAAATTACGACATAGTGATAGAATGATTGATTAATACATATGAATCCACGACCCACATACTGTTAGTGACAGAATGATATATTAATGCATATGAATCCATGACTTAGACTTCACAGATTTAAGCATGTCCACTACTCAACAATGGAACCCTAAAATAAAAAATCTCCATTGCTCAAAGCAATGCCAGTCCAATAAAATCAGTCCAAAGGATAAATGCATATTAGACAAATATCTTCAATAATAGTGCATATGCAATTTTTGTTCTTCCATTCTTCATTGTCAGAAAGGTTAAAAAGACAAGCCTTTGAAGACTCCATATCAACAAGCAAAAAAATCCCAACATCACAATGACTTAGACTTCACAGATTTAAGCATGTCCACAACTCAACAATGGAATCCTAAAATAAAAAATCTCCATTGCTCAAAGCAATGACATTCCAATAAAATCAGTCCGAAGGATAAATGCATATTAGACAAATATCTTCAATAATAGTGCATATGCAATTTTTGTTCTTCCATTCTTCATTGTCAGAAAGGTTAAAAAGACAAGCCTTTGAAGACTCCATATCAACAAGCAAAAAAACCTCAACATCACAAACCCTAGATGAAAAAATCCCAAACATCAAAAACCCTAAATGAAAAACCATCAATTGTCACAAACCTTAGATGATAAAGCCCTAATCATCACGAAGCCTAGATAAAAACCCAAACAAAGAGAGAGAGAGAGATAGAGAGAGAGAGAGAGAGAGGGAACCTAAATCGTGGTCGCGTCGGTCGCCGGGGGCCGGAGTGGTCGCCGGGTCGAATGTGGTCGACGGGGGTTCACAAGTGGTCGGTTGGGCTCGTCAGGGATCAGAGAGGGTCTCGTGGGGGAGATTTGGTTTTAATTTCAGAGAGAGTACAGAGAGAGTAGATGAGAGGAGAGAGAGAGAGAGAGAGAGTGGGGAGGGAAGGTTTTGTCTGGGGTTTCAAAAAAGATTTTGACCGTCCGATCTCACGCGATCGGACGGATGAGATTTGATATTTCCGGCTTCAATTGGTGGTCAAATCTGTTTTTTTTTTTTTTTTTTTTGGGACCGTCCGATCTCACGCGATCGGACGGTCCGGACGGACGCCCGCAATTTAAACTTTGCGGGCGTCCGTCTAAGAACCGCCCTGTATATATATATATATATATATATATATAGTCGTGATCCGATTATACAATCGTGCGGTTTACGGTCGGTGCGGTGCGCGATTCACGGGCCGTCGATTACGGGTCCATCGCATCGGACAGTCGGGTGCGATTCACGTCGACCGTTGGATGCGATGGAACCCGCGATCGAACGGCCCACGCGTAAACCGCACCACGCACACCGCACGTATTATCGCGAATATATATATATATATATATATATATATATATATATGAAAATTCGCGATTACGTGCGGTGAACGGCAGGTGCGGCCACGACGTGGGCCGTTCGATCGCGGGTCCATCGCATCCAACGGTCGACGTGAATCGCACCCGACCGTCCGATGCGATGGACCCGTGATCGACGGCCCGTAGTCGCAGCTGCACCTGCCGTTCGCCACACGCAATAACTCCCTATATATATATATATATATATATATATATATATATATATATATATAGTCGTGATATTATACGGTCGTGCGGTCGCGATTCACGGGCCGTCGATTATGGGTCCATCGCATCGGACGGTCGGGTGCGATTCACGTCGACCGTTGGATGCGATGAACCCGCGATCGGACGGCCCGCGATCGCGACCGCACGACCGCATATTATCAAAAATCTATATATATATATATATATATATATATATATATATATATACGCTCGCGATTAGGTGCGGCGAACGGTAGGTGCGGCCGCGACGTGGGTCGTCCGATCGCGGGTGCATCGCACCCGACCGTCGGATGCGATGGACCCGTGATCAACGGCCCGTGGTCGATGCCGCACTCATCCCGCACGCCGCACCTAATCATATCACTCATATATATATATATATATATATATATATATATATAGAGTTACGATTAGGTGCGGTTTGCGGTCGGTGCGGTGCGCGATCACGGGCCGTCGATCACGGGTCAATCGCATCGGACGGTCGGGTGCGATTTAATAATAGAGGTTTATTCTTCAACAATATTGTCTTAGATAAGTTAGCTCCCTCTCCTCAAAGGGCGGTTACCTCCCCTCTTGGATGGCAGATATGGGAAAACAATAATTGTCCTCCTCTGCCGGTTCATCTAGTATGGGTCCCATCATATGCCGCATTCCCCGGGTTGCCATTTCACCTTAGGTACCCTCATGGTTACTCGACTCTCAGGCGATCTTTCTGTTGTAAAGGACACCGCGCCCTTTTGGGATGTCGCAGCTATCTCTCGATACGCCGTGCATAGGTGACTATCCCTACATCATGCATCGTCAGCACCTCACTTGACAGAAAGCTTCGGTTACGGCCTCCACCTACCCTGTACAAATTGGCTCAAACTAGGGTAGGAATTCTGCTCAGGAATAAGCACCCTTATAACTGGCTACTTGTAAGAACAAGTAACTACAGATTCGGGAATAAACACCCTTATAACGTCGACCGTTGGATGCGATGGACCCGCGATCGGACGGTCCACGTCGCACACCGCACCGACCGCACACCGCACCTAATCGGTTCACTATATATATATATATATATATATATATATATATATATATATTTCCGATAATATGCGGTCGTAAGGTCGTGCGGTCGCGATCATGGGCCGTCCGATCGCGGGTCCATCGCATCCAATGGTCGACGTGAATCGCACCCGACCATCCGATGCGATGGACCCGTGATCGACGACCGCACGACCGTATAGTATCACGAGTCATATATATATATATATATATATATATATATATATATATATATATATATAGGAGTGATACGATTAGGTGCGGCGTGCGGATGAGTGCGGCATCGACCACGGGTCCATCGCATCCGACGCCGCACCCGTCCGCACGCCGCACCGTATCACTCCTCTCTCTCTCTCTCTCTCTCTATATATATATATATATATATATATATATATATAGTTGAATGATAATATGCGGTCCGTGCGAACTTGGTATATACCTCATTTAAAGGAGTATATGCTTTAGTAAATAAAGCATATACCTCGTTGAAGGTATTGTTGATAATGTAATTCAAATTATGTATGTAATACTTCAATAAGGTGTATACTTCCTTTACTGATATATATACTCCTTTAAATGACGTGAAACACCTTCAAATGAAGTGTATGATTTCTCTATTGATGCATATACCTCTTTAAATGACGTATATGCTATGATCCGCACGGACTGTACCATATCATTACTCTCTCTATATATATATATCATTAAAAAGTTTCGCATTTATTTGGAGTATATATTTCATCTTTTCTCGTTTGGATGAAGGTATAAGATAGAATAATAATGGATACGGGAATAAACATGTTTGTTTAAGGGATATAAACTGGTATAGCAATGCTAGTATAATAAGGTATAAGTGAGTATAACAATTCTACGATTCTCTTGGTATAGACTTATACCACCTCATTCATGATTCTAGAATGACATTTCAAAAGTTTAAATTTCATATCCACCACCTATCCTATATTTATTCTTAATCCATTTTAGGTCAAATAAACAACAAAAACTGCTTTATCACGTTTTTCAACGAGAATAACTAAAAACACAAAAAAAAGAAAATCTCGTATTTCTATGGAATTGTCATCTATACTGATATAGTTATTTATCTGAATAACGCATTTCCTTCATCCAAACGGGTAGAATTATGTGCGGTATATGATTTTTATACAAAAAAAAAGAAAATCTCTACTTTGGGCCGTAAATGTGAGCGTGTAACATTTTTTTTTGGATAATGTTACATCCAATCTGCCTTAAATCCAATTTAGAAGTGTTTTGAATTTTTTAAAAACAGTACATCTCATGTACGTGTTTTTACAAAAAAAAATGAAGCATATAGGAAATGTGAAATTTTTTTTCATCGAAGCTTATACGTTGCTAAGGTAAGTATATGTGCTCATATTTTTTTTTATTGATGCATGTGATAATCTATATTATTATTATTATTATTATTATTATTATTATTATTATTATTATATATAAAAGTCTCTTAACCCAAAAAGATCTCAAATGATCATTTTACCCCTATCAATTCATTCAATCCCATTACAATCCATTCACACTACTTTAATCAAACCATTTGACCATTTTATCCCTATAATTCTATTCAATCCCATAAAAATTCATTTACATCATTTTAATCTTATTTATAATTTATTTCAATAGAGACATTTCATCATTTCTTTTATATGTATATCATAAAATTATATTAATAATTTACATAAATTTTATGTATTTGAGTGTTTTTATATGTATCAACTGACATTATTTTAATATTTTTATTAATTTATAATTAAAATTGGATATCATAATATTATCAAGATAAGAGGATGCTTATAAAATAAAATGATATTTAAAATATAATTCACTGTTGGAATATATTTTGTACTACATTTTATATATGTATATATATATCATAAAATCATATTAGTAATTTACCTAAATTATATATTTATTTGAATATTTTAATATATATCAATTGAAATTAGATTAATATATTTATTAAATTATAATTAAATTTGATATCATAACATAGTTTGGTCTTATAAAATGTGATTTTTAATAGTTTATATACTAATTTAAAAAATAACTCAATAAAATTTTATTCATGTGCAACACGTGTGCATTAACCAGTAGAATAAAAACCGTGTAAGAACACTTTTTTTATTTTTTCTTTCCGAATTGCCACTTGACTTGTTAGGGTTCGCGTTATTTATTTTTTTTGGCCCAACAAGAACGGAAGCCTCTCCACAGTTGGAATCCCCGATCGCTCGAACACAGTCCCAAACCAATCTGACTCCTAGTTGCTGCTCTGAATCATTTCCACGGTTCCTCTGCTGGGATTCTTCTACACTGTATCGTCTAATTTCCCAAAGGGATTCCTCTTCACTAAAGGTTTAACCACTTGAAACCACTTTCATAATTTGGGCCTATGGATTGCAAAATTGGTTTACAAGATTAGGGTTTCCTTTTTATGTGGGTCGTGTTATATCTGTGCATGCTTGGAATATCAGGACAGTGAATCTTTATTTCTGTAATTTTAAATGCATGATGATGATATCCAATTCCCCCAATTTCAATTTGGTTTCTTTTGAATTTTTTGTTTGGCATATATGGGTGGGGTTCTTTTGTTAAATTGGTGTCTCATTTAGCACAAGTTAGCATATGAGATATTGGTGAAGTTATACAAAAGGTCTGAACACATAGGGGGATACAAGAGAATGGGAAGTGAAAAAGAAGAGAGGCAGAGTAAAACAGTAACAAGAAAAACATAGGGTCCCCAATGTGGCTGAGGCTGCTATGATGGTCCCGGGGGACGAAGGCCTACGTCTCGATCTGGAGTATTTGATTGGTGTATCTAATACACAATGCATGGTGCATTTAACATCATAGTAACAAATTCGCCGGATGATTCGCGAATAGTCACGAATGTCCGTCGAATCACAGGTCTGTTGAAGGAATCGACGACTATTCTTCAGTTTGCTGAATTCGGCGTATGTTTTAAAATTCAGGACGAAACGGTCATATTCGGAATAGATTCGGGACAGTTTAGGAATATAAATATCCAGTTTATAATGAGAAAAAAGGGTCCCAAGCCTGGAGTTGCGCCGTCTGCGAGAGTTGTCTCATCATATTTGTAGAAGTGTGTTAGTTTTCATTTTGGTTTTGTAATAGGTCCTCTGTTTATTGGATATCATAATGAACGGCCCTCCTCTTTTTTTTCTTTTTTTTGGTCTTCAGGCAGAAAATAACATTTCTTATGTGGATTACATGGATTTATATTATGTTTATTTGAGTTCTAATATCTTAAAAATGCTTTATGTTAGATTTATTTTATGATTATGATGTTTATTTATATATTTTGATAATTATGTTATATATATACACTTTTTTAGGTCTCCGAATTTTTTCGAATTGTTCCCGTATCCTTTCCCGAATAATCCGAATCGTACTGAACAAAACCGCTACCGAATTATCACCGAATGCCGAATTTGTTACTATGTTTAACATTGCCATCATGTAGTATTTGATCCAATATTTGCACAAGAGCTGATCAGTAGACGAGAACTGTGATGTCGGTTGGTTAAGAGATTTCCAGTGCATGATCTTTTTCCAACTGGATTAGTTGGATAATTTTTTTTTTTTTAACTCAACCTGTCAACCCCACAACAGAAGATGAATCAGTGATTGAACACAATCAAAAGAGGCTCAACTTATAGTTTTAGCTTGTGCTGCTGGTTCTTCCACTTTATATGCTGCGAGGGTTCATGATTGTTCACTTCACTTTTATGTTTGTAATTGTTTGAATACATGGATTTTGTATGCCAGGGTTTAAATTTTTTTTTAGTAAATTTAACTTTGTTTGTAGTACCCCCCAACGGAAAACTGGTCTAAAATGGAAGGCCTTTTTTGTCTAAATTTTCTCTTCTTGATTCGGGTTTATACAAATTCCTCTTAGAATCTATAAAACAATGGTGGACGGGGGTGGAATTATGGATGACAATGTTGATGCTTTTCTTCTTTTTGTTTTTTTTTTTTAAATTATTTTATGTTGAGTGAGATATTCATGGAATTCAATTTGGGTGGGTCACTGCCAGATTGTTAGGCCTTCCATGGAGAGCAGTATAGATGCTTTGAGCAATGCCTACCAGGAGTTTGTCGCCGCAGCAGCTGGTGTTCTCGAAGCAAAGGAACTCTCCGGAGGCCAAAAGACACCTGAAACGGAGGCGGCACTCGAGAACTTCAAGCAGCGGTGGGAGCTTTTTCGCGTTTCCTGTGATCAGGCGGAGGAGTTTGTTGAGTCCGTGAAGCAAAGGATTGGATCAGAGTGCCTGGTCGATGAGGCGACTAGGATGGCCTCGGCAACTAAGTCGGGGCAGGCTTCCTCTAATGGGCTTCCACCTATAAGCGCTGTGCGGCTGGAACAGATGAGCAAAGCTGTCCGGTGGCTTGTTTTAGAGCTGCAGCATGGTTCGGGAGGTGGTGCTGCTTCCCACTCCCAACATTCTGCTCCTTTTGATGCCAGATTTTCCGAGGATGCTGCCCAATAGGTGTGTTTGTGCATACCTTTTGGAGATGTGGAGATTGTTGTAGGGTCAGTTTTTGTTGAATTACCATAGCACATTTTAATTGCTTTATTTATAGTTTGTGCTTATAAATGCTGTGCTTGTTTGTTCTTTACATCAAAATTTTCTGTTGTCAGTGAACAATAAAATTGTGTTCAAACAGAGAGCGTGTTTTTTTTTTAGAATAATATAGGATATTTTCTTATTTCAAATAAACCCTCGAAAAAGGAGACGAGGAATCTCCTTACATGCTAAAAAAAGGAAAATACAATGATTTAGTAGATTCTCAATTATACTATCGTCTTCCCCAAGCATCACCTATAATGGAACGCGCGAAGGCTCCTCCAAAATGAATTTGACCTAATCCAATAGCATCGAAGAAATGAAAGAACCAAGCATTCTCCCAATACATCCTTTTGTACTTGAATACTCCCTCGTTTCGAGTTAGCCAAATAGACCAACAAGTAGCATGAGGAACCAACTAGGAATTTAGAGAGAGAGTTTATTTCTTCTCCTTTTCCTTTAGAAGTTATGTTTTAATATCTTGCACAGTTTCTGATAATATTAGATGTTATAACATGACAAGGTCTCATGTAACTGATGCTGTCATATCTTGTTCTTTTCTAATTTCATTATGGCTCTATTCATTTTCTATTTCCGTAAGAGTGTCTCATTGTTTGGTATGCGAATTATCAATTTTCATCCCGACCTTACTAAGTTTTTTGGAATTCAAATTTTAGTCAGGGACTTATTTTTTTTATTGGAACTCTAACTTAAAACAGTCTCTGGTAGATGAATGACGACCTCTCTCATTGTCAACCCTGCCAAATTATTTATTTGGTAAATCTTTAGCTTTTAGTTTTGCTAGAAAACCTCCTACATATTGATGCTGATCAAAGGTCTGTTCATTTTTACATTAAGCTTTTCTCAGGACTAAGTAAACATATGACCTTCATTAGGATAGTTGAAATATGCGGTCAAGCCATCTATAAAATTTCTTCTCTCTAGTCTCATCTAGCTCAACAAATGGATTTTATACTGGGAAAATATCCGTCTTTGAATATATTGAATTCCTAAATTTTTCTGTTTTCTAAACCAGAAGAGTCAGAAGAAGAAACACAGAAAATTGAAAGTTCTGCTAAATTAATCTTCTTGTGGTAGACAAATTAGTGATTCATCCCTGCACTCTCTTAAGTCATAGTTCCCTAATTCTTGTTGGCATATTAGCATATGCATCAATAATTTCTTGTTGACATATACATCAATAATGTAGGTGAACCAACTCCTACTTCTGCATTGTCTATGAAGTTTATGATAGGAGATAAAGTCAACTTGCTTTTGAAAAAGTAGATGAACCCCAATCTTATGAATTATGATAAATCATCAAAGATGAGCTATTTTCAGCCGTCTTCCTTTTTGTCATGTATCAGAAAATCCTTCCCACTGTCATGGCCGCTATGAAGGATTTTCTGTTAAACTAGTGTTGAAGAACTATTGGAAACCTTGTGCTATTGCATAGTGCATTATTATCCTTTTGGCTTGGTGATATTGTATAAGATTTGGAGCAGAAGGAATCCGTATTGTAAAGAACCAACCTCTCTATATTCATTCTCTAAATTTTTTTGTGGACTTTTTTCATCAATCAAATGCTATGCATTGCTTGTGTCCTGTAGCCTTGCGATTGCCTTCTGTCTGATATACGTATGTGGGTGTAATATATATAAATTTCCAGCCATGTTGATTTCTGGAAATTATTATAAATTGTTTTTGACATGTAAGGAGGCTCCAGAAATGGTGTAGGTACACAAGTTTGTGGGTTTTAAACTTGTTTTTCTTTTCTATTTTTAGGTGCCTCATGGTAGCTCTTTGTGGTGGCTATTGCATGATCAGCTTTGGAACACATTTTACACCAAAGTTTTATGTAGTTTTATGTTATGGTCTATCAAAGAGAGATTTAAACCAAAGTCTGTGTGCCACGTTATCATGCATCCCTTATAATGGGATTTCGAGTATGACATTAATGTATGCTGTTTCTTTTCATCCTGTATCCCTTTTTGATAGATCTCACTTTTAATAGAGAATTACAGTGTGCGCTCTTCTTTCACATAAAGAACAAAATTCACGCTTTATATGTACAAAAAGGACGCTGATATATACTCGTATGCAATTTAGATTTGATCCTCTATGCATACCATTGGATTGTCCTGTTGTGGTATATAATCCACTAAAGCAGTGCATGCATTTTTTTAAATATATATTTTTAAATATATATATTATTTTTCATAATACCATATTTTTTGTTAGATGAATATATTAGGTATCATTTTCCGTAAAAAAAAAAAAAAAAAAAACTCTTTTAAAGTGTTCCGTTATATTCAAATCATTTTGTATATTTTGTTAGTGTTATTTACTCTATAGAGATATATATATTTTTAAAAGTTATTCATATTTTATAATTGATACAATTTAATTCATTAAAGTATATACTTCAATTTTTTTATATAAAAATTCATATCTTTTAAAAAAAATTCGTATATCTTTAAAGGTATATGATTTAAAAAAAAATAAAAATGGTCTGTGTAAGGGTGTGATCATTTTAGCACAAATCCACCAGATTTGAAGTTAAGTGTGTTTGAGCGAGAATAACATTATGATGGATGATCTTCTGGAAAGTTCTCCCCCTAAATCTTCTTCTATGAGACAAGAACAAGCAGACGACGAAAGTAGCATGAACCAGTCATCAATTTTTTTCAGCAGTAAAATATTGTTGGGCCCAAAAGCATTAACAGTTCAATTGGGCCCAAAAATTCAATATCTCGCAAAGCGAGCCACCGCACTAGCAAACAACGGCGCATGATCGGTCGGTGGCCAGTAACTTCACGACCTTTCTTTTTCGGGTGGGGCTATTTGCACCCCTCGATTTACTTTTCACACCCCTTTTAAATGGATTAATATTTGAAGATCCATTTACAAATGGGTACTAAAGACACCCACTCCGAAAAAGGTTAGCCACATGGAGTGTCTAAATATGTGTAATCTATAGCCACCTCTGATGTCTATGGGAATAGAAGTGAAACCCGTATGTTTTGAAATAGATTAGACACATAAGATGTCTAGGTATCTGTAATCCTTAGACATTGCAACAGTCTATAGGAGCAGAAGTGAAACTTGTAGATTCTGGAATAGGTAAGATATCTGAAATGTCTAGGTATTTGTATTACCTAGACATTGCTGCAGTCTATCATAACAGAGGTGAAACCCGTATGTTTTAACTAATTAGGTAGACACCTGAGGTGTCTAAGTATATGTGATATCTAGACACTTCTGCAGTCTATCGGAATAGAAATGAAACAAATAGGTTTTGATTAATGAGGTAGACACCTGAGGTGTCTGAATATATATGATCTCTAGACACTGTTGCAGTCTATGGGATCTCTTTACATGGTATGCTACATCAGAAGAAAAAATATATTAATGTGTTAAAAAAAGCTGCAACATGGTTTATCATGTAATGATAAAGGATTGAAAGAAACTCAACAATAACAACCAACCATGAAACAAAATAACAAATTACTCATTAACATTCCCAATTGCCTAAATCCTCCGAAATAAGAAACGTTTCTTAGAAGCCATTGAAAGGAGGTGAGTGAGACAATCAATTTGTTATTTTTTTGTAGAGATTTGGAGGGACAAATGAAATGTTAAATTTTTTTTTCTGAAAAGATTGACACATGGAGTGTCTACGAAATGTGAAACCGTCGACACTGGTAGTGTCTATGCGTGCAGAAGAAGAACAACTTGTTCACATCTTCGATTCCATCCCCCCCAACCTCGTATCCTGGTCTACCTCGTCTCCACCTATGTCCATCACTCTCTCCACGAACACTACTTCCACGCATTCGCCGTGAAAAAAGCGCACCTTTCCGACGTCGATTTTGACCGAACGACCTTCCTCACCGCCTCTCCGTGGATGTCAAAGGCTGCCAATGTATCTTCTCGGAGGCGCTCTTCCCTACCGACCCAGCCCCACCCTCCGCCTCAACCCCACCCTCTTCCTCCTCCTTCTCCTTCTCCTCCCCTTCTTGCAAATTTTTTTAGGGTTTGTAGTGGGGTGTGCAGTGGAAAGTAAAATGTTATATAAATACTGGGGTGTGTACAGAACCCAAGTTATTTGGGTGGGGTGTGCTCAGACACGGGGTGTGCTCAGCAAACTGAGGGGTGCAAATAGCCCCACCCTTCTTTTTCGGGCAGGTCTAGGTCCACCAACCTACTTGCTGTCCCCCCCAATTAAAAAAAATTAACAAAATTAATTTGTTTAGTTTTGTAATCCACTATCCCCACCTCCCCTCTTCATCAATCGAAACATTTAGAAATGCCATCTCCACCACCTGAAATCACTAAGGTGAGGATAATCGATGCATATGTTCTGCAAGTTGTTCGACAACTCTGAAGTCGAATAGATGTGCTGGCGGATGACAAAAGGTCAGTCGACCTGGAGGGTCATGGGTGATGTGAGGCGTCAAATAAACCATTAGGCAGCATATGTTATGGATCGAGTTCGACAGTCCTACTGTCGAACATATGTACTGTAGGACGACAATAGGGCAGTCGTCTTGAGGGATTTATGGTGACGGAAGACCCGTCGAACGTTAACAGTGTAGTGATCTATGACTTTAACTGTGAACATTTAAAATGTTTTAAAATATTCATACTAATTATACTTATCAATTCATTCATTCATTCAAACATGAGAACATTCAAAATGTTTTTAACCATTCACACTTTGTTAGTCTTGGGATTTAGTCTTTACTTCAATAAAAAAATATAAGCATTGATTGATACTTGTTCTAAAATCATCCGTGCCGATCGTGTCTTTGCTTATAATTTTAGAACAAGTATTAATCAATGCTTATATTTTTTTTTTATTGAAGTGGAGACTAAATCCCAAGACTAATAAAGTGTGAATGGTTTAAAACATTTTGAATGTTCATGTTTGAATGAATGAATGAATTGGTAAGCATAATTAGTATGAATGATTTAAAACATTTTGAATATTCACAGTTAAAGTCATAAATCACTACACTGTAAACGTTTGACGGGTCTTCCGTCACCGTAAATCCCTCAAGTCGACTGGCCTGTTGTCGTCCTCCAGTACATATGTTAGACAGTAGGACTGTCGAACTCGATCCATAACACATGCTGCCTAATGGTTTGTTCAACGAGCCTCCCGTCGCCCATGACCCCCCAGGTCGACTGACCTTTTGTCGTCCGCCAACACATTTATTCGACTTCAGGGTTGTCGAACAACTTGCAGAACATATGCATCGATTATCATCACCTTAGTGATTTCAGGTGGTGGGGGATGATCTTTCTAAATGTTTCGGTTGGTGGGGAGGGAAGGTGGGGATAGTGGATTACAAAACCAAACAAATTAATTTTGTTATTTTTTTCTGGGGGGGGGGGGACAACAGGCTGCGTGGTGGGGATAGAGCTGCGCTCTTTTTCAAGCAAGGGTGCGGTTATTCCCACCACCCTAATTGTTAATCACACCATGCAATATTACTAAAATACATAGTTTCTCGTTTTCATAAAATAGAATTAATCCCACCACCTAGTTGTCGAGTTAACTCCATCGGGTTGACAGAGAGGTCGTCGATAAAATATAATTGGGTGGACAGAGGCTCTGTCGAGCTCATGTGATTTGATCGACTCCAACCATGTCGATCTGACCCAAAGCTTCTCCTAGTCACGTTATGTTGAATTCGACCCACCTAGAGTCGACTGGATTCATAGTTCTTCGACTCCGATCTTGTCGAATTGGGTTATTCTTTTCGACACTACCTTCGTCGAACTGGGCGTGTTTGCTTTTTTTCAAGTAGTGATGACATTCCATAGGTACATCATATCTAATCTATACGCAATTCATATACCCCACAATCTTGAAGCATTCATGCGTTAGTTGTTCATATACACATATCAACCTAAACATTTGAAATACAAAAACATTCCACAAAAGTGCTTAAAAAATTATTTTTTTATATATGAAATGATAAAATTAAATGCTTCACCCCATTATTATTTTATTTTTCTAAGACAATTGATTTTGAGTTTCCCTAAGGAATCTCTCCCGTTGATCTCAACAATGGACAATCCCCTAATGTTGGTTATAAATGAGTTCCATAATCTGACAAGCATCATCAATCAAAATCTCAGTTTGATTTCCCACGCAATTACAACTAAAAAATTTCTGATTTACCGATAAAAATAAAAAATAAAAAAAATATCGATTTCCCATGCAACTAGAGTTTCTTATTCGACCCAGCTGTGGTCGACTGTTTTTAGTGTGTTCGACCCTCTCTGTGTCGAACTGATATCGGCATATTCGACACTCTTCCTGTCGACCTGGGTCTGTGAGGGTTTTTTTGCCCGAATTGACATTACAATGGTACACAGACATGCACATTTATCAATGAACCATAGCAATGGTACACAAGCACTAACAAACTGATTTTTTCCACCATTGTTACCCAATCCCTCACCTAAAATAACTCATAACCCTACATTTATCCCAAAAATCACATATTTCTATAAAAAAACCCTATGTTTATCTCAAAAACTCTAACTTGAAATTGTGTGGTGGGGAGTCGGTGTAGTGGAGATCGTGCGATGGAGAGTGTTGACGCGGTGGAGATCGTGCGGCAGGAAGCATCAGCGAGGTGGAGATCATGCGAGGGAGAGAGGGCAGTGAAAGAGGGAGGGGAGAAGGGAGAGAGATTTGTAAAAGATGTGGGGGTGGTGGGTATGGTGTTCCAATGCATATGTATTTATTAGGTGGTGGGTTTGGGAAAAAACAAATTATCAGGTGGTGGGTGCAGAAAGGATGTGGGTTAGATAATAAGGGTGGTGGGTCTATCTGCCCCCTTCAAGCAATCCTGTCAAACAGAGAGGTCCTTTCGAATTACTTTACACTCACTTAACACTCACTTACCTCCGCTTCTCTCTTCACACTCGATTCACACTCGGAGATCTCACAACAGAGAGGTCCGATTCTCTCTCTCTCTCACTTTCCGAAAATGAAAGACGACGAAGATCTGCTGCCGACGATGACGTCTCCGTCGAAGCCGTCCTCCACCGCCGTCGGAGACTCTTCTCTGTTCGGTAGGGGCCGATACAAATTCTGGGCTCTTGGGGCGATCCTCCTCCTCGCGTTCTGGTCCATGTTTACCGGTACCGTAACCCTAAAGTGGTCCGCCGGGAACTTCAACGGCCTCTCCTCCTCTGACATGGACGCTCCGATCCACGCCGATCTCGACGTCCTGGTCCGTCCGATCTCATCCATCGATCGATCTTCGACCGTCCATTTTTCAGATCCCGATGTGACGGTCACTGAATGATTTTGATTTTGTTTTTGAGGTTGTTTTAGGAGATTGAGGAGAGAGAGAAGGTGGTGAGACACATGTGGGACGTGTACGCGCACAATCCCCGGATCCGGCTGCCGAGGTTCTGGCAGGAGGCTTTCGAGGCGGCTTACGAGGACCTGGCGAGCAACGAACAGACGGTCCATGACGCGGCCGTATCGGAGATTGCGAAGATGTCGATGCGGTTGGTCGAGCTTGAGCCCCCTCCGCACCAGTCCTCCACGGTGAGATCCTCTTGAGAAATTTTGATTTGTTTTTGTTCTGCATTTGAAACTATTTATGGAATTGTAATGTTCGATCATTTGACATTTGCTATGATGATGGTTCTGGTTATGAGATACAGACTCACTTGAATTTTGAAATTTATATTGGAATTCGAATTTTTTATGATTGATGATGTGTTTTTATATTTGTCGATGTTTAACGCATGAAATGCTAGATATCTTTCCATTGGTTTCTTTTGGGGGTTTGGATTTGGTTGAGTTGCATCTGACTTTTTTTTAAAGAACTGCTGTTGATGTGCATTGTCACACTCTTGTCCAGAAATGTGAAGATTTGATGACTTGTTTCCTTTTTTTATTTTCCATATTGTTGTTTATTTGATTCGTATGGTATGACTTTCGTTATCTATTTTGTGTTTACTATGACAATTTTGTAATTAAGTACATCGGTGTTATGACATCGAGTAATTAATTGTTCATGTCATTTAGTTAATCCTCCATATCAATCAAGAGGTTTTGCTTGTGTTATTTCCCCAACCCTCTTGTGCAAGTTTACTGTATAAACAAAATTAATGGTTATTATTGGTCCCCTCTAAAGCACGGAGACTCCTGGAATTGGAGTGACTGATGTTTACTCTTTGTTGGTACTGTATTTAAGTTTATAAACCTGTATTATTATTATTAATTTTGATGATTGGTTTATGTTTTTTATCGTGTTTCAGAGTACCAGGGAAAAGGATTCGAAGGAAGATGGTGCAAGGGGTAAAACAAAATCTGCTGTAGCCAGTCACTGATATCATGAGTGATCCAACACTTGTTTTATGCTCATCAAAATTTCAACCCAGTGATGGTCTTGATGTGTGTAGTTGACCAAATGTATTTATATCAGGGCAATAGGTAACCTTCTTAGTTGCCTGTAAGCCTCTTCTTTTAAATATTGTGAAAAAAGGAAAACCATAAGTCAGATCTCAATTCTTTTCAAATGTGTTTTTAGTGCATTGCCAAGGGTTTATATATTAGTGCATCTATTTGTTCTCAGCGTAGTACTTCTATAATTGTTTGGAATTTCTCTGCTACAGGCCTTAAATTATATTTAATTCTTAAGCAGTTTTCCAGGAGTTTCATGGAGCTTGGAATCTGTACTGTTTATGTAGTTACTTGGAATTGATGCTGTACTTGCTAGCTCGTAGATTAAGTTCTATTCAGTAGCACAGATAATTACATTATCGCTTCAATTTGTTCTGTGTGTTACAATCATTTAAAACTTCTATATATGAAAAATCAAAACCAATTAGATTATATCATTATGGATATATGTTTAGAAAATCATTTTTCAAAATTTTAGGTTTATCAGATTCATTGTCAATGATCCATGCAAGGGCATTGTTGGATCACAGAAAATTTATGGACTTCTCAGATTTTTAAAACCAAGAGGGATATGTTGCTATTTAAGGTAGCAAGTAAACTTTAGTTTACCCCCCCGGTGAATATGGGAATGGGAAACATTTGTGATAGTTATCGCCTAAACACAGTACTTTACTCTTGTAAATCAGTGTTGGCGAATTATATGGTTGATGTGTAAAGACCATTTGGTCTAAATTTTTTTTTCCATCAGTGTATATTTTCCCTTGTGCCTCCATATAATGTTGAAAAATATTGTTTATTTTGAACTGTAATAAAATTTTCTGTAAAAATGCTCCAAGTTGGGGATATAATTTTGCTTATGGTTAACATTTTTCTCTGGATATGCCCAGATTTTCTTTCTGCGATGATAGTGATATTGGAAGGTAAGTTATATTACATGTCAATTGAAATAGTGGAAGCTGTTTTTTTCCCTAAGGCCTTGCCTGCAAATGTTCTCTGTATGTATTGTACAACTTCAATGCAAATTCCAAATGTTAATTGCCCCCTTGGATCTTCATTATGTTGCCACTGTCATGAGTCTTCATGAAGTAGAGTAATTGAACTTTGAACTTCATATAACCTATGTTATTTCATTTGTTTTAAGATTCGTAATCACTTGTTGCTTCTAACTTCATAAATTTTATCAAGGTTATATGTTTGGTTAGTTGGTGCTCTAAGATCGAACTACTCCTTACAGTGCTTTCTCCTCAATCCAGCACTCTCTACACTCTTTGAAGTTAACCATGATTTTCAATTACATCTTTTATTCCTTCTTTTATTTTCAAATATGCCAAAAATGATCCTTGCATGAGTGATATATTAATTTACAATAGAAAAGAATCAGTGTGCAAGCAGTTATTAACTAACTGTGAAGTACATGGACCCAGATGATGTGGCATGTGACATCATGGCATGTCAGCTTCCTGGTTCCATTGCATGGTCGATTCACAATTGTTAACCATTGTTCTTAAGGGTGCTGATTGTTCTTAAGAGTGCTGATTCAGTTACCCCCCAAAAATTTCTTAGCGTAGATGCGTATGCATTTTTGGGCATGCATTTATGCAGTTTTTTTGCGTGTATGCATTCATGGGGAGAGAAATGGATGATTTTTCAATATTAACTCTTATGTTTTTCTTATTTTCATATCGGTGAAATAGGGCTGATGGTGATACTTTATTGAGTCACTGAATCTTTAGATATTTAGTCCATCCTGCAGCTTGCACCAGGACTTTGTGTTTGTAGCATATTTGCCATTTTTAGGTAATCTGATCATGTTTTACTTGAGAATGCATTATTATTATAGAATTGCAGTTCCTTTAGAAGTGCTACTGTGCTTGTTCTTAGTCCAGGCTATTTATTTATTTATTTATTATTATCTTGAGGTCTTAGAGGTGATGAACCTGATGCTTTGTTGGAGATTATTTGTTTTTATCATTCTAGGTGATCAAATTGTTATTCCTCCATTTGAGTAGCATATGCATGTCTACTTCGGGATACCTATCCTATTATAGATAATAAATAAAGGATAATGTTACGTTCAATCCCATTTTCAGTCTACATGTATTTTGAATTTTTTTAAAATAATATACCTCATCTAATGAGTACATGCTTTTATAAGATATATATACTCCAATGAATTGTATGGAATCATTTATACAAATGTAAAAATTTTTTTTCGAAGCATTTGTCTTGTTAAGATGAGCATATGCGTCGTTAATTTTTTATCGACGCATATAAGACTAGAATTGAGTTTGGAAATGGATTTGGATGCAACGCTCATAGATAAATCATTTTCTATTTGTTGTTTTTAGTTATTATTGTTGAAAAACATAATAATAAAGTTTTGTTGTTTGGTTGATCATGAATAATAAAAGATGAATAAGATGTGGATAATGGTTAATAAAAGATGAAAAATTGATTTGACACGTAGACTTTTTATATGTAATAGATGATAATATGTGATTTAATACGTGACCTTTGAGCAGTGGAAAAAAATTGTGTGAAAGAACACAATTTTAATAGAACATTGATTTTCACAACGTATTCTGGTAACTTATTTATTATTTAAAAAATAATTACTCTTTTTTTGCTTACTCGCTTTTTTAATCTATTCTGTCTCTATTCGACTACCCAACAGCCAACAAGGCATAAAATTGTGTGTGTAACTGTTTATATGAGTCAATCCATCCATTGATCATCATAAAAGAAGTTATTCCACTGTTAAGAGCAACCATCTGTGCAAGAGTATTTTTTCTTTGAATACAGAAAAAATTCTTCCCGCTGTTTGTTTCTCTGTCATACATGACCGATAAGGTTTCATAAAAACCAATATTTGAAAAAACTATTTATGTCATCAATATAAAATGAAAAATGTTATACTTGGTCCATTTTATAGTTTAAAATATACATTATACATGTGTTTATTTTTTTAAAAATCATATATATCATCTAATAAAGGATGTACTTTTATATAAGGTGATGTATATTACTCCAAACAATTGAATTGTATCATTTAAAATGTGAAATTTTTTTAACAAAATATATATCTTGATATAATGAATGAAGAAGGCTAACAATGTATATAATATTGTATTTAGAATCGTAAAAAACACTGAGTTCGACAAAACTAAAAAAAATGAATTCAACAGCTTTATGGGCGGTTCTCTTGAGCCCTGGTCTACTATGTCTGTGAGGGACTAATATAAGCTTTGATAATAATTAAAATGAGTATTTATATATTGTTATCTATACCAAAGAATTAAAATATTTTTTCATATATTTTTTTCTTGAATAATGGCAAACATCTTACCTCAATATTATTAAGGGAATGGATTGAGATACACCAAAAAGTGTTACACACTTACAAATTTTGGAATGCCATAAAGCATTTTTCATATCATTTTCAACTAATCTATGTTGAAGAAAACAACAAAACAAAAACACGAGAAAAAACCTCCCTCCAAATCCATCTAAATCTTTAAATTATCGATCACATCTAAACAAATATTTCAAACATAACATAATCCAAATCTTTAATAGGATGAAATATTTTTTTTCTAGCAAGTAATTTACAAGAAAGGCTTGCTGGAGGAGCAGTGATGAAGGTGATAATAAATACAAAAATTGCGGTCAATAAGGTAGGGATCATTAAAACACCGAACCATCTAATGCAAAAGCGGTTTTCGGTGTTGGTTATCCAGTTACAGAAGCGACCCTCCCTCGATGGTAATCTTGATATGACCAATTTATCCTCTTTTGCAATCAGTTTTGCAACAGCACCCGCTGCTCTAGCTAATTGTCTACCCTTTCCAAGTGTGATTTCTATGTTATGTATGGCTGTGCTTAAGGGCATATCAGCTGAAGTAGATTCTTTTTTTGATCAATAAAAACCCATTCCCAAACTGTACAAGCTTCTTCCAAAGCATACAGCTTTCTAGATGTATATGATGATATTTAAACAGATGGATCTTATATGAATCATATGGTGAAGTACCACAGGTGGATATATAGGAATCCAAATATGTTGAATCACTCATGGTATGATCTTCTACATCCTAGGTCTCCTCGTTCTATCATCTAGCTTATGTTCTTCATGTAGCATTCAGACCAAATGACTATGAAATTACGTTGATACTTTCATATATTACAAGTAACGTATAAGACATCTCTATTTTTCTCCTGGGGATCCTTATAATTAATTAACGTATAAGACATCTCTATTTTTCTCCAGGGGATCCTTATAATTACCACTGTTAAGCTTTCAATTCGCCTCTAACCACGAATAACCCGTCCTCTCTTTGAAGCAATACAGACCAAGAAAAACTAAGGAAACCCAATCATGAAATTAGAGAGAAACAACAAAAACCCATCTCTCTCTACACACACACATCATGCATTTTAGATTTCTTTCAGATTTTGGCCTCCCTCTCATTGCATAAACCATTTCTCATTCTTTTGTTCTTTCAAGAAAAAAAATGACAGAAGCAGATTGGGCTAAGATTCCTTATGACATCTTGGATTTGATCACAATGCGGCTGCCATTCCTCTCTGATCACATCCGCTTTGGCGCTGTTTGCAAGTGGTGGGGATTCGTCGCCAACGCCAAACCCTGACCCCTCAATCTTGAGTTCCCATGGCTGATTCTGTTTCGCAAAACAACCCTCCATAACAGCAGTGACTACGCTCTCTACAACCCACTTGAAGGCCATTTGCACCGCATTGACCTCCCCAATCGCCATCAAAGATGTCTTGAATCCTCGGAAGGCTGGCTTGCATTGGTGGATAATGACAGTCTCTCCTTCCATCTCTTCAATCTCCTCTCCGAGGAAGAGGTCAGCCACCTCCCTAACCTTTTGTGCATAGACAATCTCGAGTCAGAGGACAACATACAGAGTTCGATCTTTCACAAGGCTATATGGTCAAAGAATCCTAAACACCCTGATTTCATCGTTGTCATCCTTTGTCGATCGTTCTCCAGGTTGGTGTATTGGAAACAAGGTGACAGACGGTTGACCATGGTTAGGCCTACATTTTCATTGGTGGATGGTGCTGTCTTCTATAAAGAGAAACTATACCTCGTGAATGGTTCTTCTGGGTATGTAATGGCATTGGATCTCCTCCACCAAGAACAAGAGATGATGATGGTGTTGCCTCTGGTGGAGGATTTTGATGCACACAGATACATGAATAAGTATCTTGCGATAGGCCCATCTGGATTGTTGTTGATTGGGAGGTGTGGCTTCTCACAACATAACAGAGAATTTAGAGATAGCAAAGCGTGCGAGGTTCTGTCTTTACGAGATGACTATGTTCGAGGTATTCGGACTAGATGTGGGGGGGGGGGGGGGGGGGCGATGAGATGGGCGAGGACTCAAAGCTTGCATGGGGGGACGCTGTTCTTGGGGATGAATGCCTCCATGTGGCTTGCTAATTCTCAAGATTGGCAGGGATGATATATTTCACGGATGACAACTATGGTTGACACATTTTCCGTCCACTCAATTATGTTGATGAACCAGTTTTTTTTATATCAGGAGTTTGGTTATGGTTTGGGTGTTTTTTGTCTGGAGGATGGGGTGATCAAATCGATTTTCAATGATCGTGGTATGATGTATCCTTATATGGTATGGGTTGTTGCCAATCCATGGTAGAAGAAAAACTGGATCTCTCTCCCACTGAACTAGTAGGTTCGTCTCTCTTACATGATGTACGTTTGGTGGTTCAGTTGTTTACAACTAGTGATAGTATAGTAAATATGAAAATCGAGCATGTTAGTACTATCATGGCTTCCTTGTGTGTCCTCGTTATGAATATTTTGCCACATTGGAAAATGAGCTATTATGTTGGCTTTCATGGAACTTACTTTTCATTCATTGCGTGGGTATCTATAGGCAATTCCTGAATTTCCATGAGTGACTTTTTTGTGTGTTGGGGTTGGCCTGCTCTTGTATAATTTATTCATGTTGAAGAAAAAAGAAACCTGCAATGGTCATTCACCAATGCAGGCGAGGAGCCATTTTGCATCAGCTGAAATGCTTTGCAAGATGATGGTGATAGTGAATTGCAGAAACTAAGGATTTTGTCTATTGTCTTAGCTTCATTTGTATAGTGAATTCACTTGAGTTATTTGGATTGGCAAGGTACTCTTGTTATGTTGTGCGTTCTCGGTACATTTTAGACTTAGCGAGATGCAACCTGCAACAAAATCTATGCATTAAGTATCGCTGACAGGCTTTGTGAATTTTAATTCTGAAGCAAGGGCATTCTGATTGAGGTTCTCTTATAAAATACTGTTCTTTTTTACTAATTCTCTGATCTGAATCAGTATTCTAGACAACTTTCTGGTGAGCTTCCCTGCAATAATATTCTGGCTTTCTTATAGGAGTCACACTTTTATTGGAGAGTTTGTACTATGCTATGCTTTTCTAGGATTCAAAGAGTGACATGGAGCAGATTTTGATACCAATTGTCACAATCTAACAAATGTACTAACCAATGTTAGTGGTCATCTTTTAGCATTATGGCATGATTCTCATTAGGACTTTTTCCTTGACGAACAATAAAAGTATTAGAACTAGTAAGAATTTGGTTAACGTGAAAATGGATTAACTTATGTGTGCCTATTTTTTGCATAATTAGGATGTATCTTTAGGGATAATAGATCAACAATAGTGAATGGAACACGAGCAAACATAGAACAACAGAAAAATAAACAAACTAGAGATTTGCATACTCTTTATTACCCACCCAAAAAATATATATACACATCTATCTACACATGACACACAAAACAAAATGACCATTGGGCTTCAACCATGGATTAAATTTCTATTGGACGTGTTCCCTTTGAATCAATTGGTTTTGAAATATGGGATTATGGGATAAATTATATTTGTTGTGGATCTTGCCAAATTAATCCAGCTGAGCCAAATCTGTTTATAGACTAAGGTATGGAACAAAATGTGGATATGATAAAAATTGACACTGTATTTGAATCCTATAATAGTAGTTGTGTGTGTGTGGGTGGGGGGTGTATAGGAATGACTATTACATGGATAGAGCTACATTTCATAAAACCGAATAAAAGTTATCTAGAATAAAAGTAATTGCGCTAGCATTCCTACAATAGAGCAGGGGGACCATTGAGGATCAAACGGATAGTGAACTAGTTGGGTGGTCGCTAGTACACCATCAATGAAACAGATTTAAGTTCATAATTTTTTTTGTTTCTCTGTTCTTTATTTGTTCTGTCATTGGTTCTAGAGGAGTATCAACAGTAAATTGTTTTTCTCCATTACAGTTGGGTGTTATGCAACGTTTATATTTCACAAAATATTGCTTTGTACTGCAAACTTGACCTTTAGGATGTAGCCAAAATTAAATTGCATTTGATTTTTCTAAATGCCATTGGTTACTTCTTCTTCAGATGTTAATTATAAAAATAGTCCGCACATGTTTTAATTTTTTTAAAATAGTATACTTCATTTAACGAGATATATGTTTCGATGAAAAGTGTATATTGTTCTATTTTAAATTGAATGGAACCATTAATAGAAAATGTAAAATAAAAATTAAAATTAATGAGGTATATTACTCACCAAAGGAATCCAAATTTTAAATCCAGTAGAACACACATTCCGGTTTTAAGAATGAATCAATATCAATATATACGTGTCACACGAATCCTTTTTGCAACCATGAATGCAATTTTTTATAATTTGTTAGCCATCCAAGGAGGTGTATACACCTCCTCAGGTAAGATATTTACATTCGTAATTTTTTTACATTTGTTAAAAATAGATCCATTCAATTAAAAATAAAACAATATACATTTTTCATCAAAATATGTACCTTATTAAATGAGATTTACTATTTTAAAAAAGTTAAAATACGTGCAGACACTCTTTAAGACTGCATATGTGGCTGTATCTAACATTATTCATCTCAGTTACCTCCAACCGGTTCGGACTTCAGACTCCATCCGGGAGAAATGTGAACCGATGAAATTTCACACGCAACCAGTCACTTTGTCTAAAGTATCCAATCTCTTCTAAATGATTTTTCTGTAAATAACGATTTTACTGTAAATAACGATTTTACCCCTTCAAAAAAGTTAATTTTATAATATTCAGATGACTAAAATCGTTATTTACAGATGATTTTTTGTATTTTTAACATATTGTAAGAGAGTTTTTGTGTGTTATATTTTTAATGAGGGTTAACCAAATAAAATATTCACAGAATATTCTTCATCTGTAATAGAAGTTTAGCTTTAGAGGTTATTTGGATTTACATAAGCGTTTTCAGTAGGTTATATGAACTTTAGGAAAAGTCAAAGGTCTATATGGATTTCAGGTAGTTTACAGGGGATTTATTTAGATTTTTCCCTTAACAACCCACTCTCGGTCTCCTGTAGCACTCGATGTAGACTTGGACTTTTGTCTCGAAATTGAAAACGACACTTTTTGTCTCCAAATGTTTGTGCTTTGTGGTCAAAGTGAGATATGCCCTACCTGATGTAGACTTGGACCAGACTAATAAGTCGAAAAATGGAGGTGATTTTCTAGTGGTCCTATAGAGAGATACCAGAGATTCGATAATGGCTGGGGGTTCATTAATTCAACTGATCGAGTGGCCGCAATTGAGAGCTTTTAGGACTCTTGATGAGTAGTAGTGAAAGAAACGTATGTTGTAGGGAAGACAATTGAACCACTAAAAGCGACGAGTCTAGAAAAAGAAGAAAAAACAAAGGTGTTGATGAGCCATGAGGGGTCAGATGGAAATGCTTTTGAACTTTAGCAATATTGATGTGTTTCAATAGGAAAGCAATAGCTAACCACACCAAACATACATCACATAGTTACTTGTTTAGTATTTGTGTTCAGTTATGATTTTTTCTTTTTCTTTTTCTTAAGAAAGGTGTTTTTCAGGATTTGCCGTTGATCTCTTTCAAAGAAGCGGGAGGTGTTTGCCTATTTAACTAAAGCTCGGTTCGTTAGTTATAGTTTTCTTGGTCATTGAAGATCATACAGGTTGAAGGTCAAATGTTAAAAGGACTTTTAAGACCTTGAGGTCGAGCTTCTCTCATAATTTGATAAAAGCCTTTGCATCCATTTCTTTTTTGAAGGAAAATGTAGGCATATATCTTCATTGCATTGATTTCGTAGGTAGAAGTTTTTGGAAACATCACATCCTTAGAAAAATTGGTTCTCAAAATCATGCTAGGTAGCGATAGAGTGGTGATGCCCCGGTTAAATGGCTTTTCTAACCGGGCATCCACTACCGAGATAGCTTCCCCCCCCTTCTCTTCTCTTTGTCTTTACATTATTTATTGATTTGCTTTATTTCCTCTCATCTCCTTCTATTAACAACACCAAGTCACCAATGAATATGGCAAAACCAACACCACCAATCCCTTGATTTGTGGGATTCAATTCCTTGTATCAATTGATCATGGATTTAGTTGTTTGTAACTTCATTCATTAATTGTAGGGTCAATTAGGAAGTTATAACTTGTTGTATCTCTATAAATACACGAAGGAAGGAAATGAAATATATGGGATCAGCTTACCTTCCTTTCCCAATATATCCAACTTGGTGTTAATCAAACTCACTGAGACAAACTATCTTCTTTGGAAAAGCCAAATCCAACCTCTTCTCTTTGGGCGAAACTTCTGGTGCTTTATTGATGGATCTCACCTTTGTCCTCCTCAAACAATCCTTGCCTCTGATGGAAAAATGAGCATCCCTAACCTTGCCTATATTCCTTGGTTTCAAACCGACCAAACTCTTCTGAGCCTCATTAACGCCACACTTACGGAATCTGTTCTCTCTCAAGTTGTCGGATGTACTATTTCTCGTGCTGTTTGGGAGACTCTTCTTCAAAATTTCTCACAACAGTCCCTAACCAACGCAACCCACTTTGTTTTCAACTTCTCAAAGGGGACCAAAACAATCTCATAATATCTTCAACACGCTAAGTCCCTAGCTGACGCCCTTGCTGCCATTTCTGAACCTGTATCCAATAATGTCAAAAACACTTTCCTACATGATCATCTCTCTAAGGAGGTATATATGGCTCAACCCCCTGGCTTTGTTGATTCCCAGCGTCCATCACATGTTTGTCGGCTTCATAATGCATTGTATGGACTTAAACAAGCTCCCCGTGCTTGGTTTCACCGCTTCGGCTCATTTCTCATAAATTTTGGTTTCCGACCAAGTCATGCAGACAACTCTATGTTCACCTACCATCAGGACTCTCACATTATGATCCTCTTACTTTATGTTGATGATATTGTCCTCACATGCAACTCTTCTTCTCTGTTGAAGTCCTTCACTATCACTCTTGGCACGAAATTTGCCATCAAAGATCTTGGTGATCTGCATTATTTTTTGGGCATTGGTGCTACATGTACCTCGCATGGTCTTCATTTGTCACAAACCAAATACATCATTGATCTTCTGCACCGGACTTCAATGCTTGACTGTAAACCCTGTGCTACACCAATAGCTGCCCGTACTCAATTATCCGGTGGTGAAGGACCTCTACTCTCCGACCCAACAAAGTATCATCACATTATTGATGGTGCTCTGTATTATCTTACACTAACAAGGTCGGACATATCCTTCTCTGTGCAACATGCCTCTCAATTCATGACTTCTCCCTGTGCGCCTCACTTGATTCCCGTTAAACGGATTCTTCGTTACCTCAAAGGCTCCCTTGACCTGGGTCTAGCAATCAACCGCTTACTTGGGCCTGTTCGTCTTATTGGTTTCTCAGATATTGATTGGGATGGTTGCCCCGACAGTCGTCGCTCCACTTCAGGTCATTGTGTATTTCTCAGACCTAACCTGGTATCTTGGAGAGCCAAGAAACAACCTACTATTTCCAAATCCAGCGCTGAATCAGAGTATCGTGCATTGGCTCAATTGTGTGTGGCTACTACATGGGTTCATCATCTCCTTCTTCATGTCCCATATGTCGTCTTCTATGATAACCTCAGTGCCACTTACATTGCCACAAACCCAATGTTTCATGCTCGCACCAAACACATTGAGTTGGACTATCACTTTGTTCGGGAATGTGTTGCTCTTGGTAGTCATCGTGTGTGTGTTTTGTTCCTTCTAAAGACCAACTTGCTGATATATTCACAAAGGGGCTCCCACAACACAGATTTACCAAACTCTACTCCAAACTTGTTTCTGTCCCGCCGCCAAGTTTACAGGGGAATATTAACAACACCAAGTCACCTACGAATATGGCAAAACCAACACCACCAATCCCTTGATTTGTGGGATTCAGTTCCTTGTATCAATTGATCATGAATTCAGTTGTTTGTAACTTCATTCCTTAATTGTAGGGTAGTTAGGAAGTTATAACTTGTTGTATCTCTATAAATACACGAAGGGAGGAAATGAAATATATGGGATTTACCTTCTCTCAATTCTCAACTGTAAAATTAATTTTCATTTTCAAAGTTGTACTTCAAAATCTTTAATGAAATCGTGGTAGCAACATTTACGTTTCTTTAAAAAAAAAATCATGTTAGGTATTCGCATGAGTGGAAATTAATGTAATTCAGATGTCCCTTCGGCCGATGACCTGGTTGGCTAACAAAGACACATCTCCTTACACGCTCTGGTTCGAGTCATATGATAGTGTTTATAGTTCTTTGGAGTGGCTTTGTGGGCTTCTATCTCACAGTCCATTTTGAACCATGATGATCATGCATCATAGATTCATAGTATAGGAATAGTTTGATCACGTGTATGGTAGGAACTTTGCATCCCGTTGTAGCTTTTGGGTCATTAAAGATAAAATAATTCAAATGGTGAGATCCAGAATAGAACAATTATAACATACTGACTTGAATGGTGCACAAAATGCTGGAAGAGCATTGGGGCATCTGAATTCTTAACTATGGAATATAATAATTCAAATTTTGTACAAACCATTTTTGAAGTAAAATTAAATCTCTCGATTATGCCATTTAGTGGTTATAAAACTATTCAAATGTGCTTTTAATAGTAGAATCCTGTTTGAATGGTTTGAAATCCCTCCAATCAGGGTTGTGAGAGGGGAGGGAGAAGAGAGAGAGAAGTGGCAGGGGGAGAGAGATGAGGGAGGAGAAGGGCGGTAACTGGTAAGAGGTATTTTGGACTGTAAAATAAAATAAGTGTAATTTTTTTATGAAGGATAATGTTATGTATAGCCCATTCTCTACTCTTAATTCCAGTCCACAAACATTTTAATTATTTTAATAATAGTATATATCATCTAATGAGATATATATTTTTATAAAAAATAAAATATATACTCCTAAGATTTGGATGAAGCCATTTATAGAAAATTTAAAATTTTTTTTTTATTAAGTATTTACTTCGTTAATGTGAGTGTATGACGCTAATGATACATATGGGATTGGAATAGGGGTTAGAAAAAAAAGACTGTATGATGGAATAACACTTTGATAAAATCATTACAATGAAACGATTCCTTTAATTCGAAAAAGGAAAACAAGATATATTTAGGCTTAGCTTGACATTTTATTCTCCTTCTACTAGAATACCCAAAAAAAACTTCTTTTTGAAATCCTCTTAGTAGTGTATATTTTTAGATATATGATATAAAAAAAAATTTATACCTAATCCATCAAAACTTGATTTGTAAAAAAATAATAATAATAATAAAAAAAATTCTTTATCTGAAACTACCAAATTCACTTTTAATTTAAAAGTCATTCACTTGAATCTTTTCCTTCTGAGCGTGTAATCTCTTCAATAATTGAAGCCAGGATATTTGACGGGGCACTGAACGTTCAGACCAAACGAGGGAAGTGACTGGTCACTGATCAATGAAATTGATTGTCCATTAAACCACAACTGTGGAGGTTCCTTTTTCCTAGGGGTCTTCAACAGGTCCGAGGCCCGAAAACCCGGCCCGCCCCGGGCCCGTTCGCGGACCGGGCCTGCCCAGTCCGTTTTGAGGGCGGGCCGGGCTTGGGCCTGGTTTTGGGTCCCGGGCCCGGCCCGGAGGCCCGTGGAGGATACTCTATTAAATGTGTAACATGTAATATTTATTTGAATTGTGGTTGAATTATACAAATTATTAATATTTATATAGGTAACAACTTACTTAGGTACATTTAGTTACTCATTTTTTAAAGTAATTAATTCATTTTATAGTTTTATTTTGAAAATTCAATATATATAAATATATTTTTTAACATTATATTTTAAATTTTGTGTTATTTTAATATTATATACAAATAAATAACTTAAAATTTAAAAATAAAAAAGAATAAGGTGTTTATAATTTAGGCTCGTAGGCCCGAACCCAGGCCCGGCCCGTGAGGCCCGTCCAGGCCCGCGGGCAGGGCCTGGGCCCTGTTTTTTGGCCACTGGCTGGCCCGGCCCGGCCCTGCCCGTTGCCGACCCCTACTTTTTCCTGGTTCTTCAGACAGTCTATCTCAATTTGGTGTCAGAAAAGAAGCAATTTTTTTTTGGGAAGATAAATAGTAGACACCTTTTTATTACGAGGAAAGTCTTAAAAAAAAAAAATCAAAATCCATGCAACAACCCTAGAGGAGAAGTCTAATGGATTTAGAAACACGAACATAAATGAAATATATATATATATATATATATATATATATATATATATATATATATATATATATATATATATATGTTTAATTTGTTATATAAATACACACTTAAAAAATTAAAAAAAAGTGAAGGCACGTAGACCACAACAAGATTGTACTTAACACTATCATAATTTTTTTAGGGTTTTTTATTTTTAAATCCTCATAAACCATAGTATTTAGTGATCGATCCCTCACTTTTTCGTATTTTGATTTTACTCTCCAAATTTAAAAGATATATTCATTTTTAGTCCCTAACAAGGACTAAAAAGAAAATTAAATAATTTAGGGATAAGTCCCTCCCAGGGACTAAAAATGAATATATCCTTTAAATCTGGAGACAAAAAACAAAATACGAAGAAGTGAGAGATCGATCACTGAATCCTATGGTTTATGAGAATTTAAAAATAAAAAACTCTTTTTTGTTTATTACAAAGAATGTCAATTTCATGGGTATTGAGAAATGGAAGCACTTAGGATCTCATATTGACAAGAATTCATTTGACCCATTTCTAAGCAGACTTCCCGTTTGGTAACGAGGTTTGGACGGATTCCGCTTTTTGAAAAGCTAAAATCTCAAAATCGTGCAGCCAAACGGGTCGGATTCCGGCGGAATTAAAAGCTGGATTTCTTTTAATTTCTCTCTCGAAATCCGTGTTTTTAAAATCTCAAAAAGAACGCTTTTTGATCGGAATCGATTTTTTGAATTGAAAAGCAACTTTTTATACCAAACATTAAATTCCTTCCAAATATTGATTCCTGAATTAAAAAAAAAGCATCCCAAAAAAGTCAAGGTCTAAAATCATCTTAAAAAGCAGCTTTATTCCAAAATCTACTTTTCAATCTGTGTTTCCAAACGGAGCCAACAGACTGGCGCCACAGCATGGGGCAGTATTTCTTAATTAAGGATTATTATGAATCATAAAAATTTAATTGATTTTCAACATATATGATATAAACATATATGATTTTATATTATGCGCATACTGATATGTTTTTGAAGCGCATACTTTAGTAATCATACCTTTTTTTATAGGGAAAACTTCATATAAGCTCATGTAAACTGTCCGAAATTCATACAGCCCCCTGACTTTTCTTGAATTTCATATAATACCCTGAAAGCACATATATAAATCCAAGTAATCTCTTAAGTTAAATTTTCGTTAACAGATGATGAATATTCTACGAATATTATATTTGGTTAACCCTGACTAAAAACATAGTATACAAAAAACATCCTACATTGCAAGAGAATGGGATATGTGTTCCAAGAGTTACTTGGACAAGAACTAATTAAGTGCAGTTAAGTAAGGCCCCTGATCTTTGCATGTCTGCTTTGACCTCTTCTCTCAATTGGCAAGAACTATCTTCTTCTCCAACAAATTTCATACAATGGATCATTTTAATTAGTTTCAGGCAACAAAAAATTTGTTCATCAACATAGATAATTTAAATTTTGTAGATATGACTTCAAGGCAGGTAAAAATATTTTTTTTTGATAATTGACAATTTAATATATAACAAAATAAATTTTGAGTTACGTAATTGGCCTATTAAACTACAGCAACGCATCAAAGTTATGATTCGAGTTTTGTTTACATCACAGAGGTTAACTATATAAAATTGCACAAGTTTCTATATATAAGGTTAATATTATTCCTTAAAAAAAAGGGAAACTTAATTAGAGGTCTTCCCCAATCGTTCAAAACCTTCTCTTGAAAATCCTAGAAGAACCCACCAATGGCTGATCCATCCAAAATTGTGCCTTCGAAACCCTAAATCGAACCTAGAAATCCACGACGATAATGATTAACACCGTCAAACACTTTCCGACGATGAAGGTGACAAAGGAGGAGACGCACGCTACCGACTTTGAAATCCTAACCCAACGGCGGAGGCAGCGGCGAGGAGGTGATGGAACCACAAGGATCCCCATTGTAAACTATCTTAATCCATTTTGATACTTTAATATGGCTTTTGATTACATTATTTGAAATGAAGAGGGAATCACTTCAAATATCCAAGGCTTCCATCGAAGGTAGCAGATGTAAACATTTCTCTGTGTTTTACTTGTTGATTTTGTGAAATATATGTTGTTATGTACTTTGTACATTGTTAATTAATATGAGTACATGATTAATTAATCTGGGTACATTTTTAATCTATCGGGGTACATTGTTATCATGTATGTATATGTTAATTGTGAGTTTCGAGTTTCATGTTTAATTGCTGAATGTTTATTAGATACATAGAGTTTATTAACCATTTTATACTCCATGAGATTTTTCTAGTCTTAAACACTGATAATCCATGTTTAATATTGGGATTAACAATACCACATGGATGAAGTAATACTTAAATAGAAATTCACACTTACAAAGTTTTGTTTTTCATATAATTGATAAGCCTAGGCAAGTATGTTCCCCCTTCTTTGACCATACACATTAATAATGGATAGATGCCCCAAAAAATTAGTACAATTTATTTGCTATTATATATATCGTGAAAAGGTATATATTGTGATCTTGTCCTATATCACCCCCTCTTTATCTATAGGGATTGTAAACAAATAACAAAGTTAGGAAGATCAGAATCACTCAATTAAGAACAAAAGAAAGAAAAGAACCAACCAAAGACTAATGATCAAAGGCTTGATGGACATACTCTATTGGATTGTTATAGGAACATGTCACGACACACATGTCTTTTAACAAAAGATGTGATGTTTTTCCATCTTGTCAATTATATAATATAGCTATGCATGTGTATCAGTATAAGTTATATATATGTTTATCAGATATGTATGCTTATCTTTTGTTTATCAGATATAATATGTTTATCAAATACATAGATTTATGACAATGCACATTGTTATTGTTAATTAATTTGGGTACATTGTTAATTAATCTGGATACACTGTTAATCTATTTGGGTATACTATTATCATGTATGTATATGTTACTTGTGAGTTTCATATTTTTATTTATGTGATTTTGATTATTAGTTAGCATGTCTTTATTAGGTACATTATTTTTGTACATCATATGGAAGAATGATGTGCTGATTTTTGCTTGGTTCTAGTCTTAGTCTCTTGGTACATATATATTCTTAATCTTTTGATATATATAACTTATGTCTATTGTGCATCATATCAGACGAATGAATAATTGTTCTTTTATTCTTCCTTTAAGAATGTTTTAATACTATGATATAATATAGTTCTGTTATAATTTTTAGGGTGAATTGCGGCATGTTCGTAAATAAATTTGATGAGCATCTTATCAAAATGATGGACATGAACTTCGGACAAGGCGACATTCTAAGATTCAGAGCTGAATATGCTACGAAAATCCTAAGATGATCCAAAGAAAATGTTATGAATGGAAGTTGTGTTAAGAATGGATTCTGTGTATATTTGTTAACCAATTGATGTTATGAATAGAACTGATTTTGTAGATGATAATTATTTTATCCAAAAAAGTGTGTTATAAATGAACATGAATTATGTTATATTTTATATAACTTGTGTTATATCATTAAAAATGAAAGTTGGGTGATGAATGTATCTTGTGTACATTTATTGATCAACTGATGTTATGAATAAAAGTGATGTTATGAATGATAATAGTTTTATGAATGATAAATTTATGTGATACTATTAATACTTTGTATGTATTCACTATCAGTATATTGTTAGTCTATCTGGGTACACTATTAGTCACTACTAGTACATTGTTAGATCATCTGGGTACACTGTTACCTACTATCCTTATATATTCACATTAGTTTGAGCGTCATCAGATCAACATGCACTCAATAAGCAATAAGTATATATAATAATCTGATTTAATACAAACAGATATTCATACATGGCAATACGACAATGTAATTAAAACAAAATGTTGTTTTTTAAACCAATGACTTCATTCTTCAACTACAATTGAATTTCTCAATGTCATCATGCTGTCTCCAAGGCGCTATAGCATAATAACCTCCATCGACGTAGCAAGGGTTTGCGTTGTTCAGGTTTTTCTGTAATATGATAAAATCTACAATTAGAGTATGAACAATGATATCATTCCTGTTATCATGAAGGTGTCAGCTATGATACAATTCACCTTAACTCAGTAGTAAATGTATAACCATTTTTTCAATCATATACAGTGTGCAAAAATAAAAATGTAAACACATAAAAACACATAAACAAATAAAAATAAGGAATTAAACATTACAACTACTTTTAAATACAAGCAAGCAAATAAACAATAAATTATAAAAAAAACCCAATGAACCAAAACATGTCAACCATGAACATCAACCCACACATGAATCCACATTTCTCATTTTCCTGCCTTAACCTCTTGATCTGGATACATTATGTGCATAAGCTTCACAGTGTCCAGTTCTCTCTTCAGAAACCCTCCAATGACCAGTCCTTTCTCTTTTTGCCCTCCTATACAACTCCTCCTCCTCCACCTACCCCTCATCCTCACACTCCTCTTCCTCTTCTTTACATGAATGTGTCACATCCTCTCAACCAACACATGAAGCCACATATCTCATTCACATGAATTGTTAAAGTAATTTTACTTGAACACATGTTATCATTAGTTTAGCAATGTATCACAAAGATTTACTAGTGTATTAATAAACTTAATAGTGTACTATTAGGATATTACAGAGTACTAATAAACTAACCGACACAATAATGCAAGCCAAAATGTCAATCATGCATTTGTAAAGCATAAGCAGCAAATCCACCCAAGGCTTATGCATCAAATACATTAGTTGTTTATCAAAGCCTAAATAAGATCATATACATACATGATAACAAATTACTAAAATAGATTAACAAAGTACCCACATTGTAAATCCATATCAGCAGATCCTCTAAAATATATACTAATTTTATATATCAGGTGATGAAAGGGATAAATTTGACGTACTCTGAGGAGGATGATGTCACGGCCGTGAAGGATCGTTGGGGTCGCCGTCGATGATGTCACGAATGTTTCTAGGTTCGTCACCGTCACCGTCGATGGATTTTTTGTTCGTGTGTGTCGCTGCCGATGGATGTAGAAATCATGGGTGTCACCGTCGATTCACGGTTCCGTCAACGGAGGGAGGACGATCGGAGGTTTTTTAGAGTCTTGAAGCGAAAAAGAGGGGTTTTCGGGGAGAGAAGAAATTTGGGGGAAAAATTGGGAGAGAAAGAGAAAGATTAAGTGGGGAGGGTAAGATGGACATTTCGCATGGGGGATGAAACAACGGTGTAGATACCCCAATTTTGACCGTCCAGAGAGACAGAAATACTTCAAGTAACACACGGAAATCTCCCACAAGTGGACACAAATAAGAGAACCAAACGTTCGGTAAACCGGAAACCCTAACCTAGCCGTAACCTAAACCTAAACCGGAAACCCTAGAACCTTGACCTAGCCCTAAACCCTAAACCTAGCCGTAACCTAAACCTAAACCGGAAACCCTAGAACCTTGACCTAGCCCTAAACCCTAATCCCAGCCTTGACCTAAACCTAAACCGGAAACCCTAAACCTTGACCTAACCCCAAACCCTAGCCCTAAACCCTAATCCCATCCTTGACCTAAACCTAACCCCAAACCTTAGCCCTAAACCCTAAACCCTAACCTAAACCTAAACGCTAGCTCAAACCCTAAACCTAAGCCAAACCCTAACCCAGACCTAAACCAAAACCAAAACCCTAAAAAAAACCTAAAGTCCCTGGAAAGGGGCGGCTATCCCTAACTAGCCGCCCCTCACTGGGCGGCTAGTTCACACTAGCCGCCCCCCTAACCGTCCCCTGGCCGACTTTGGACCAGTTCCCTGGATGGGACATAAAGCAATATTAAATGCTGATCATTGCGGCGGGTCATGGCCTTTAGCCGCCCTCTCTTGGCCGGATCAAACCAAGTAGCCGACCCAAGCCACCGCTTGTCAGAGATGGGACGTTTGGCAGGTCATGATAGGGGAGGCTACCAGGAAGTAGCCGCCCCATCCCGGGCGGCTAGTTAGCACTAGCCGCCCTTCACCTGTTCTCTGGTAGAAGAACCAGAGCATTAATGAGAGGTCCAATCGAAGCCAACCCACTCCATTACCCTCGGGATATTTCTCTGCCCCTCTTTTACTATAAATAGAGGGGTCCCAAGCCCAAATATAACATCAACAAATCCACAAACAACCATTCCACACCAACATCGCACAATTCACATTCCCTTTTCACACTAGAAATCCCAAGAGAGAAAGAGAGAGAGAGCCCTTTTGTGAGAGAAACACCCATTCCCCACATAAAATACCCTCTCATCTCACCCTCCAAAAGCCCGGGCTAAACCTAGCTTAGCCTCTGCCCAAAAACCAAACCCATTTCCTACCAAACCTCTGCCCAAAACAAACCAGACCTGGGACGGCTAAACCCTAGTAGCCGCCCCTGACCAGACGGCTAGATCCAACTAGCCGCCCCCCTATACACACCCCATACTCACACCCCTTTGTCCCATAACTCCTTTAGTCAAGCCCGGAAGCAGAATAGAATTACCTGTTTTTCACCTCTGTGTACGCTATATCAGTGTCTCAGAGCGGAGACCCCACAAACTCCCCACGTAGGCGATCAAATCCAAACCCTTTCCTGTTTTTAGAAAAAGCAGGTGGCGATCACAAACCCCCCTTGAATCCTCTTGAGCCGCTGTCGGGCGCCTCGACCAGGAACCACACCCTCACCCCTTCCGAGGAGACGATCCGACCGAGCCCGCCAGGGCACGCATCCGATCCGAACCCTCCGAAGAACCCCCACACACGCAGGATTTTCTCGACACCGACAAATTCTGGCGATCACGGTGGGACATCCCTCGTGAAAAACAACAAAAGGTAATCCTCTTCTGCCCCCTTTTTACAAACTTGACTAAAATGCTATCAACCCTCTATGAAGGTTAGAGTTTCTCACTCCTTGAATTAAATCCTCTTTTACTGTGCATTATAACATCCTTTACTGCTTTCGTAAGTCGCACACAGCTGCGCAATCCTTTACTGCTTTCGTAAGTCGCACACAGCTGCGCAATCCTTTACTGCTTTCGTAAGTCGCACACAGCTGCGCAATCCTTTACTGCTTTATTTACTACTTTCAATCTGCATTCATCCCCCCCACTCTACGTCATGGAATCCCACATGGAAGAAGAGATATTAGAGGAAAGGAATCACCAAGAGGGTCAGGCCACACAGTTCCTGACCCATCTAGAGGAAAGGATGGCTAGTCTAGGGTATCAAACGGTAGAGGACATGTTTCATGACCTCATTGACTACCGTCATGCCAAGACCTCGAGACAGGAAACCCCTGTCGAAACCCCTAAATCCACTCCCAAAGCCCCACCAACACCCAGTCACTCGGTCAACCCGAGTGTCTTTTCATTCACCCCCCTTTCCCCCGCGAATCCAATGTTCCCAGCTGTTTCCACCCCAGACCCCTACCAGACCACCCCAAACCGTGGACCGCTAGGCAGCCCTCCCTGGGGAGAAACACTGGACGATACCATCCGGAGAATTCTCTCCGAGACTGGTCCCTCGGCCCCCAAACACATGTCTCTACATAACCTGAGACAAATCCCATCAGTCCACCTACCGGAGGGATTCAAAATCCCCAAATTCCGCCGGTACAACGGTCGTGGAGACCCAGACATTCATTTAACTGCCTTTTATCTAGACGCACGCCCGTTTCTAGATAATCAACCTCTACTAGTCTTCCTCTTCCAGAAATCATTGGAAGGAGAAGCACTACAATGGTTCTCCACCCTCCCTGTAGATCACTTGTCGAATTTCTCGGCTGTAAGCGAGAAATTCTTGGGCCGCTACGGTTACCAGAGGATTAGGATCCCCTCTATTTCAGATCTAACCGTAGAGAGAATGAGGCCTAGGGAGGAATTCGAACAATACGTGTCTCGGTGACGCACCCTTGTCCACCGAACCGGTCTGCAACTCACAGAATATCAAGAAATTAACATGATGTTACAGAGCCTGAGTCCAGAGCTCCGTACGAGCCTTTCGTACGGAGACTGCACTACGTATCAACTTCTGATTGACTGCCACAACAGGATTTCCCGTTGTGCAGCCCCAGCAGTACAAACCCAGTCCCCACCTATCAGCCATGGGGTTGGACAACCGCCTCGTAAGGCGCAAACCCCCACGGTAGAGGGGATCATTAACCAAGTATCGGCACTCTACCCGAACGAAGCACGAGTTCCTGACCGAGGAACAACTCCGAGACAGTACACGCCCGGATCATCCGGATATGCACCGCCTCGGCAAGCAAATCAACATTTTACCCCTCGATCAGTACCCGTCCCCGTGCCAATACGACAAAACCTCACAACCCGTGATTCCCCAATTCAGGCCCCCTCAATCCATAACCAGGACCAAAACAGGAGATCCTCTTATCCTATCCCCCCAAGAACGCAAGGTAAAGCCCTCAGTGAACCCGCATACGGCCCCCATGGTAAGGCCACACCTTCCCCCTCCTACAGCCCGAGATGGCCAAACGGAAGAGATAGCTGTTCCCCCTCCCAGAAACCCTAGGGAACATCCTCAGAGCCTTATTAAAGGCCAATAGCATTTCCCTACCCACGGCTAGACCTTCGCCTATCGGTGCTGACCCAACCCGTTTTTGTCAGTATCATCGGCATCACGGCCACACCATCGAGCAATGCTCCTTGTTTAGAGACATTGTCTACACCCTTGACGAAGAGAGACGCTTAGACTGGGCCACCATTAGGGGACTCAACAACCCATTTACAAGATCACTAGAAGTCAAGAAGGTCCCAGAAACCCATAACCCCGTAGAAACCACAATCCAAAGCCCAAGGCCAGCTACGAAGGCTCCCTTGACAGAACCAGAAAACCTGAGCTATGAAAGCGTCTACACCATAGAAGTCGCTGACCATGAAGAGTCACCCAGAATCGTTCCAGGTGGCATAATCTTACCAGCCTCTTCCCCCATCCTGCCGACCCCCTCATCTATTCTCCCTAAACCCACAAGACTCTTTTCCCCCAAAAAAGACCAACCAATATCCCCCTTACAAATCAACAAGAGCCTGCGCCCAATAACACAAAGCCCCCGAACCACCATTGACGCACTAAACCATCATACTACCAGAGCAGGCAGAATCTTTAACACTGTACCCTCTTATAGACACCCCCTGCCTGAAACCGAAACTGAGGATCCCCGCGCCGGGGATAGGATCGACATCCTAGACCAACTCCGAAAAATCCCCGCGAAAATTTCCATTTTAGAGCTGATCGAAACCTCGGAACACCACTAGCAGGCTCTAAGAACGTTCCTAGAAAGAACTCAAGTCGACCCGCAGATCTCTACCCTAGGCATACCAATAGCTCTAGCCACCGCAGGACTGGGGCCCGTCATCACCTTTAGACCTAAGGAAGAAGTTCATGATAAAGTCGTCAACACCTCAACCCTATGTATAACAATCAACCTCGAAGGACACCCGGTCGATAAAGTTCTAATTGACACCGGGGCAGGAGTAAACCTCATGTCATTACAAACCTTCGAGCACATCGATGGGTGCATAACCACACTCTTTGAAACGGACACCCGTATATTTGCCTATGACAAAACGGCTCGTCCAGTTCTAGGCTTCAAGGACTTCCGATTAAAAGTGGGGCCGCTGGAAACTAGCACTAAAGCTTATGTTCTAGAAATGGATTCAGATTATAATATGATCCTAGGACGTAAATGGCTAGCATCCATAAAAGGGGTCTCCTCTCCCCTGCACCAGTGCTTGAAATTTCCCTTGGGAGGTCGGATAATCAAAATACAAGGGGATGCGATCAGAGAACCTAAGCCAAGGTTCGCCGATAATGAAACCACCGCCATAAAAACCAGTAGCTCAAAACCCATGGAAACCACCATCCACATCTTAGATTTCCCGGCCAATTGGCTAAATCCCCGGAACACTCCCCCCGTTACCTCAAAAACAAGCCACCCTAGGTTTGAAAATCCTGGCTGGCGTATAATGGGGACCATGGGTTACCTTCCTGGGGAAACTCTGGGACACAAAAATGGGATCCTGGACCCCATCGACCTCCCGGCATGGCTAGACAAGAGGGGGATCGGCTCACCCAAACACAAATCTAAATTAGAGGGAAAATATAATTGGAAGTTGTACGAACATTTCGTGAGGGAAATAATCGTAGAACCCTCCGAAGAAACCGTATGCCCCCTAGACCCTATCCAGGAAAGCAAGCTAGACTACCTCTCTGGCTCCCTAGAATGGCTGTTCCCACTCCTTGATAAACACCTAAATCCACACTCGCCACCAGACGACAAAACTCCAGCTGACCCAGCCTCCTTTTCTCGCAGTGCTCAAGCATCGCAACAAAGGAGCGCCAGCTGCTGGAGGAAAGTCGGCTGAAGCACTTCCACCAATCCAGTAGGTTGTAAATAATAAGTGTCTTTTCTGTTCAAAAAAAAAAACACAAAAAAAAAAAAAAAATGGAAACCAGAACCCTAGGATCCCTATTCGACAAAGATGACTTCACTCCAGCATGGCACCCCTTCAGCGACGACTTTGATCTCCTGAACAAACTACAGCGTCTCGCCAGTCAAGCCAAAAACCCCAACCCTAGTGCCTCGTCCAAAACGGTAAAACCCACTAGGAGCCAAGTACCTGACCAGATCATTAGCAACTTGGAAGGATATAGCAGGGCCATACTAGGTTTAGGGTGCGTTTGGTTGCGCGATTGCAAAACTGATTCTGCAGGAATCTGCGATTACAAACCTGATTTTGCAGGAAGCTCACTTTCTCAGCTTTTTGAAATCGCAGCTTTTGGGCACTATTTGCCTGCAATCGCTGGGTTTAAAACTGCGATTACAAAACTGTTTGGTTGCGCGATTGCAAACGCAGCTTCCTGTAATCGCAATCGCAGCGCAATCGCGCAACCAAACGCACCCTAGCTCATGTAAGTTTGGTTATCGGTTTTATCTGTGTAAAGCAAATTATTATTTTATTTTTTTGGGATATTTCGCCCCATAGGACCCTTCTCCCACCTGGGTGAAAGTTTCCTTCAACATTTTATCTTTTTTTCTCCAAATTTAACCTTAAAATTTTCTTGTACAACTTATGTGCATTACACTCAACATATTTTTATAATCATTCTTGCAGATATCACGTCATTTAATATTATACATGAAATATGAAATCATCTAACATAGTATACATTCTCTTATATAAACACATACTCTGTTATAAAAAAAATAGTGATGTATGCATTCAATAATTACACATATATACTTTATTTTATGTAAATAAACATGTACTTCGTTATTCATTATGCACTTTAAACAATTCAATCAATGTGCCTTGACTAAGGGTGCGTTTGGTTGCGCGATTGCGCTGCGATTGCGATTACAGGAAGCTGTGTTTGCAATCGTGCAACCAAACAGTTTTGTAATCGCAGTTTTAAACCCAGCGATTGCAGGCAAATAGTGTCCAAAAGCTGCGATTTCAAAAAGCTGAGAAAGTGAGCTTCCTGCAGAATCAGGTTTGCAATCGCAGATTCCTACAGAATCAATTTTGCAATCGCGCAACCAAACGCACCCTTAGAGAAATTTGAATCAATAGCGGTGGTAGAAGAACCAGACCTAGATGACATGGAAAACCCAGATGACGGTCTAGGAGTCTTCGAAATCTGTGATGAGGACGATAAGGAAAGAGAAGACCTGTCTAAGGAGTTTAAGCAGAGTCTTCAAAGGTTCGATGAAAAGACAGAGGAAGCAGATGAGAAGATAGAAGAACTGAACCTAGGGACAAATACTGACCCCAAAATCATTTCGATTAGCGCAGAACTAAATCACGATGAACGAGGGAGACTAATTAAAATATTACACGAGTACAAAGACGTCTTTGCATGGTCTTACAAAGACATGCCTGGGCTCGATACTTCGTTAGTCGAACATCAGTTAATCTTAGAGCCAAACGCAAAACCAGTCAAACAAAAGCTAAGGCGCCTCCATCCCGAAGTGGTTCTAAAAATCAAGGATGAGGTGGACAAACTCCACCAGGCTAAATTTATCCGGGTAGTCTTATACCCAAAGTGGATAGCAAATATCGACTTCAGGGACCTCAACCGAGCGTGCCCAAAGGATGACTTCCCACTCCCACACATCGACCTCCTTGTCGACAACACTGCAGGATATGAGATGCTCTCGTTCATGGATGGCTTTTCTGGATACAACCAGATCCGGCTGGCAGAAAAAGAACAAGAAAAGACCTCCTTTACCACACCCTGGGGAACCTACTGCTACATAGTAATGCCTTTCGGGCTCAAAAATGCAAGGGCAACCTATCAAAGGGCAATGACCTCAATATTCCATGATATGATGCACAAACTAGTAGAAGTATATGTGGATGACATCTTGGTTAAATCTAGAACTCGAATAGGACACGCAGAAATACTCAGGCAAGTACTGCAGAGATGCAGGGAATATTCACTTAAAATGAACCCAAAGAAATGTCGTTTCAGTGTCTCCTCGGGAAAACTTTGGGGATTCATGGTAAGTAAACGGGGGATAGAAATAGACCCGACCAAGGCAAAAGCCATTGCCCAAATGCCCCCACCCAAGAACCTAAAAGAACTAAGAGGGCTTATAGGAAGGTTGCAGTTTATTAGGAGATTTATTTCTCAACATGCTGAACGATGTCGCCCCTTTTACAAACTACTAAAAGGGGGAGTCCGGTTTAATTGGGATAGTGAATGCCAAAAGGCCTTTGATAATTTAAAAGAGTACCTTCTTAAACCCCCAGTACTTTCGGCCCCAGTACCCGGGCGCCCCCTACTCCTCTATATAGCCGCAACTAAAGAAGCCATTGGTGCCGTACTTGCACAACACGACGACATGGGAAGAAAGGAAAAGGCCATTTACTACTTGAGTAAAACCCTGATTGAATACGAAAAAGGCTACCCTCCTACAGAAAAAACTTGTCTAGCATTAGTATGGGCTTCCCAAAAATTACGGCATTACTTTCTCGCCCACAAAGTCAAATACTTTGCCAAAATAGACCCAGTAAGGTTCTTATTCGAGAAAGCCATATTGACGGGACGCTTAGCCCGATGGCAAGTACAGTTAAACGAGTTCGACGTCACGTACGCCACTCAAAAATCCGTCAAAGGACAAGCCATCGCTGATCACCTCGCTCAACTACCTCTCCCCAACTACGAACCAGTAAAAACGGACTTCCCGGACGAAGAAATATTTGCGCTTATTGAAGAGAAAAGTAGGAGACCTGGACGCTATACTTCGACGGAGCAGTCAACCAAAAGGGAAAGGGAATAGGAATAGCACTAATCTCTCCCGAAGGCGTCATTATCCCACAAGCGTTTCAGCTTACGTTCAAAGCCACCAACAATATTGCTGAATACGAGGCCCTGATAGCAGGTTTGAAGGCAGCCCTAGCCTTAGGAGCTAAAAATTTAGACATCATTGGAGACTCCCTCTTAGTGATCCGCCAAACTCTTAAAAAATATCAGACTAGAGACCCAAAGCTGAAGCCATACAGAGAACTAGCCATAGTCCTGTTAAAACAATTCCGTGAGGTCACTCACATTTTCACACCCCGGACTGGCAATATTCTTGCCGATTCTCTAGCCTCCCTAGCCTCATCACTCGCCTTCCCTTTATCTAGGACATCTGAAACAGTCACTATTCAGAGACTGGAAACACCTGCCACCGAACTCAGTGACCCTAAAATTCAAAATCTCCTAAAAAGAACCAGGCCAACAAAAATACTGGTATCACAGAAATCCTAACTATTGAACCAGGAAATATGGACGACGGAAACCCATGGTACTTTGATATTAAAAACTACCTTAGAGACGCTTCATTCCCAAGCTATGCTACCAACGACGACCAGAAAATAGTTAAAAGGATAGCAATCAAATACTGCCTCCGAGGGGGTATACTCTTCCGAGCCTCTTTCAACGGAGAACTACTCAGATGCCTGGACGACGAAGAAGCATACACCATTGTAGAAGAAGCTCACTCTGGGGTATGCGGAGGACACGTCAACGCCCAGATGCTAGCAAAGAAGGTACTAAGAATGGGCTACTATTGGCCCACGCTCGAAGGAGACTGTAACAAATACGTTAAGCGTTGTATCCAATGTCAAACCCATGCCAACAAAATACACGCACCAGCATCTTCTTTACATCCCATGACATCACCATGGCCCTTCTCCATGTGGGCATTAGACATAATAGGACCATTCCGGGACACTATAGAAAACACCACCCAAAAAGCCTTCATCCTCACCGCCACAGAATATTTTACCAAATGGGCTGAGGCCGAGTCCTACGTAGTAATTAAAAGCTCTACCCTGTCTCGTTTTGTCCGCACTCACATCCTGGCACGGTTCGGCACCCCCAAAGTAATCATAACTGACAATGGCCCCCAGTTCATCTCCCAAGAGTTCCAAGACCTATGCGATAGACATCATATAGAACTCCATCATTCCACGCCATACTACCCACAGGGGAACGGACAAGCAGAGGCCACCAACAAAACCTTACTCAAAATTATAAAGAAAACAGTAGAAACCCACAAGGCTACCGATTGGCCTGATAAACTGGTAGATGCCCTCTGGGCATACCGAACCTCCATTAGAACGCCCACTGGTCAAACCCCCTATTCACTCACATTTGGGACCGAAGCAGTAGTACCTTACGAAATTCTCGTCCCATCCTTAAGAATAGTACTAGAAGAAGATCTCCAAGTTGAGGAAAAGAGGGAGGCACTCTTACTACGCCTCGAACTACTGGACGAGAAGAGATTAAGAGCGGCAGACCATGCCCAGGCCTACCAAAGAAGGGTGGCAAGGGCATTTGAAAAGAAGGTGATAAAAAGAAAATTCGAAATCGGGGAATTAGTACTTAAGCAAATCATGCCATCAAGACAGCCTCACCCGAGAGGAAAGCTGCAACCCACATGGGAGGGACCCTATGTGATCACCCATGCCTATTCCGGGAATGCCTACCGCCTGGTAGATGCCGAAGGAGTCGAGGTTCCAGGTTCGTGGAATGCACTTTATCTAAAGAAATTCCATGCATGAAAAGCTTTCAATACTTAAGAACTATTATTCTTCCTTCCTGCGATTTCCAGCGTTTAGTACTTGATGATAGAATTATAAGACTCTCAAAGATAAACTCGTATCTATTTGAACACGTTTCCGCCAAATCATGTCATTCCCTTCACACACGTATAACTGGACTAGATTTGCCTGATGGAAGAAAAATTGCCTACCCCGTAGACTGGGACAATTTAAAACTCCCCAAAGCAAAATATCCCTTATTTTCGCCCCGCTCGTATTAACCCTAGGTCAAAATGAGGAGTTACCCGGACCTAGCATATGTCCCAAAAACTGGCTCTGGCACTATATAAACACTTCTAGAGGGGAAGCATGAAAAGAATCGGGGTGAAAAACAGAAGAGCCCCCCCCTCAACTCGAATCAAAAACAAAAAAAAAAAAAAAAGAGAAAGTAGGCAAGGAGAGGCCAAACACCCAAGTGAACGGGTTAAACTCTCTATTTAGCAGGCTTTCACGCCTTTACGCACGGTATACGCTAAACAACGGCTATACCAGTACAGATCCAAACAACGGACTGTACCTTTCCACCCAAAAATAAAGAAGTGGTAAAAAGAAGAAAGCCAGAGGGACCTAGGAAGTAAGACATGTGCTAGACTGGGACAATTCTAAAATATTGCCCGAAAGGAAGATATTACTCTTACCTCATTCACCCTCTCCCCTTTTTATTTTTTTTGCAATGGGGGTTCAAAATTGAGCTATGTCCACCAGGAAAAGCGAAATTTTGACCGAAGGCAGATCACGTCCAGGTTTACACCTACACACACACTCACACGAATTCATTTAGAAACTTGCCTATCCAAAGGAAGCTTGTTTGACTTGACTCTTGGTACACTCATGGATTTTTCAGCATGTTTAGAATAATACGATTAAGCATTTGAAAACCATGAACCTAGGAAAATCGACGCCTAAGGCTTATACCTCTTAAATACAATCCTGGTTTGGACATGAGTGACCACAAGGGCTCCTCCACGGGGACTTGATGGCGTCTTTTACTTATGAAAATCAAGAACATTGCCCTCTCACCTAAAAAGTCATTGAAGAACTAAAATGCCCCCTTATGCCACATATACTTACGCATAAGCGTGCATTTTCCTTTTCCAAAACACTTTGGCATCCGATTTTCTTGAAAATTGTCCCCACATATTAAAATTGTCCCCACATATTGTCCCCACAAATATTAAAATTGTCTCCACTCACCTCATGCCCTTCCACACATGCGTGAGAAGAAATTGTCCCCAACTCCTACACATAAGTTCTTCTTCACTCACGCACTTGGAATCCCTTCCTTGCGCACTAAAGCCTGGTCTCCCGCACTTTTACTTTCTCGCATTTATATTTCCATTCCGCCTTAAGATGGATTGTAGCCCTTGACAATTCAAGCAAGAAGGGCTCGAAAGTCAGTGCAGGGGCACAATCTGGACAGATTTAACACTTGGTCCATGGAAAGAATGTTTTTATAGGTATTGGAGGATAGAACGGCCGCAAAGACTTTCAGCAGCAGCAGCAGACAGGAGCAGCAGGACCAAACTACCCCAGGCAGGGGGCGGCTAAGCCCGACTAGCCGCCCCTCACTGGGCGGCTAGTTTGTACTAGCCGCCCCTGCCCTCTGTTCCAGGTAAGGAAGCCCCAGGCAGGGGGCGGCTAAACACAACTAGCCGCCCCTCACTGGGCGGCTAGTTCACACTAGCCGCCCCCTGCCTGCACCTATTCCAGTGCTGTCAGTCCTATTTAATCAAATCTTCGTATCTCCAAATACCTGTTAAGAACATTTCATTCCAAAAATTGCATACACACATTTCATACGCATATACATTCATAAAACCAATATAAATACACTTCGAAAAACAACCATATCTCAAAATCATATGTCCATCCATGAATCAAACCTATGAAACCAAGATTCATCTACACAACATACATATCCATGAACCATCCATGCTAAACATAAAGGAGAATGATTAAATTGTCCCACCCAAAACCACAAGCATAGACTGTTTTTCTAAACTAAAAGAGGGCATAAAAAGGGAATCTTTCTTCAAACGCTCCAAAATCGAAGTCTTGAGCTATGCATCATCGAAATATCACCTAAACAAAAGAAGAAAAGCATGAATTCATCGCATATATACTATTCTTCTACTTAAAACCAAGACACAAAAGCTATACCTCGGCGTATCATCATCCGCTGGAGGCTGAGTAGGAGGAACGTCCTGACTTGGCTGAGAAGGGAGCGGCGGATGAGGAGAAGACTGAACCTCTGGAGCATCAGGAGCAGCAGGAGTCTCTCGAACCGAAGACGCGGCCCTCGCGTATATCCCACGACTCCGAGACGCCGAAGGACGAGAGGCACGGCTAAAGGTGGCCCCGGTAGCCAAGGAAGCCGAGAGAGAATGGTCAGGCTCAAGTGGAAGAAGATCAAGGTCCGCCTCGGTCATAGAGCCCCCTCCGACCAACTTCCCCCTCATAGTGGCCTCCCAGAGACGGACCTGCTGCATGTCTCTATCTCTCCTCTCCAATCTCTGTCGGAGGCGACTCTCTGTCCCTCTGGCCCGATCCTCAGCAACCCTCAACCTCTCCTCCAACTCCCGCGCCCTCGCTTCCGACGCCCTGAGTGCCTCTCTGTCCCTATCCCCGGCCGCCTGGAGAGAACGAACCAGGTCTCCCATCAAACCTCCGGGAACACCCGCCGAAGCCTCCAACTCCGACACCCTCATCTGGAGGGAGTCCCTCTCACGGCCTAGGGTAATGAACCCCTCCTCCCTCGAGGCTATCATGGACCTCAGCCGGTCCGCCTCCTCCTCAGCCCGAGAAGCCCTGCCCCTCGCCTGGCCCAACTCCATCCTTGTGGCCGCCAACTCATTCGGGCCACATCCAATTCCCTCGTCAATTCGAGCTCCTGCTCGGAAACCACGGAAGGAGGAGGGACGGAAGAAGAAGAAGCGCCATCGGCCCTCGCTCTCGACAGAGCATCCACCTGAGCCTCGAGGACCCGGACCTGGTCCTGCAAGCGTCCTCTCTGTGCCCGCAACGCCTCTATCTGCCTGGCCCGCGCTTGGAGGTGCTCGTTGGCGGTCTTGAGCCTCTTCTCCATCTCATTCAACTCAACCTGCAAAAGGAAATACCATTCAGAAGAGTTCAAGCAAAAGAGAACGAGGAAAGAAAAGGATTTTTAACTTACATAAGCGTCCGGGATCTCCTCCTCCATCGTCCCGAGGATATCCGCATACTCCCGACGATACCAAGCTAGGTATTCGTCACTCGAAGTCACCTCAGGACGACGCTCCACCAAGACGCCTCGACCCATCCATCCCGCCACGTACGTCGCGTAATTCCTCGGGAGATTCGTGTCCCGAGGAATCCCGGCCACCGGAATCGAAGGGCGCCGCGGAAGAGGATCGGGCACCCACTGATGGTACCCAAGCTGACGGACGACCCGGCTGATCGCATGGAACACGACCTCATTGAAGTAGATCAGCCAGATGTCTCGCGCCAGGGCCTCAGGAACCTCCTCCGAGTAAGGCCTCCACGTCATCTAAAAAGCATCGAAAGATAGGAAGAGCGCTTAGTCAAAAAGAAAACCAAGTACAACCAAAGATTCAAAGAAAACTATACCTCTTCCTCCGACAAGACGCGGAAGGCCTCTCGGAATTGGGCGAGGCGGTGCAAACGGGAAGATCCCCGGGGTTCCCATCTCATGGCCCAAGGGAGGGCATGATCGAACGGAGCCAAAGTCGGGCGATCAATGGCGAAGTGCTCGTACCCGAAGATCTAACAAAGCAAGAGGGAATTTATCATGACCAAAGTAAAGCTAAACCAAGAAGAAGACACTCATCACTTACACATACCTGAAGGAATGGTGCGAAGCCACCAAGGTTCTTTCCTCCAGCCCTCTTGACTTTCTTCGAGAGCTCCGCAAACAAGTGGGCAAGCATCGCCGCTCCCCAAGCATAGCGCCCCATGCCCTCCAAGTCCCGCATCAGTAGAAGGGAATGAGAGGAGACCTTATCAGAGGCCGTCGAGAAAAGGACCCGGCCAAAGAAGTAGAGGAAGAACGCTCTCAACTCCCTCCGTGCCCTCTGTGGACACGCGGCCGCCTCTCTCGCCTCGATCATCGCCCGCCGCCTCTCGAAGCTAGCTGCAGCTTCGCCCTTCTGGCGCTCTGTGAAGGAACCGAGGCCGTACTGCCCCGAAAGCCGCCCCAAAGGGATCCGGTTCAACGTCCGCTCCCGCTCCACGAACTCCCATTCTCCGATCAACTCTCGGAAAAGCCCCCTGTAGTCAGCTAGGGTGGCCGCGATCACCGCCTCCCCCAGAACCGGAAGGCCGGTGATCCGATGACGTCCTCGAGCGTCGGCATGACAGCACCGGTAGGGAGGATGAACGTGCAACTCTCCGGATCCCATCTCTCCGCCAAGGCCTCCACATATGGACGGTGGACGTGGAATGGCTCGATCAGGAAGAAGGAACGGAAGCCCGCTCCATCCACCAAGCTCCGCTCCCCTGCCCCAAGGCGTCGTACCATCTCTTCGTCCCGTGCCATAAAGCCCGGATACGATTCGGCCTCTACAAAACAAGCGAAGGGAACATGGGTTAGTTTAAAAGCAAGCGAGAGGTAAGAGTCCAAATCTACGAAATCAGTTTAAACCATGCTTAGCGAAATCAAGACTCCCACATGCTAAAAGAATGAAAGTAAGAAACTACACTCCTCATATGATCACGCATGCTAGACAAATATCAAACACATCCCACCGTGGTCACCACTCACACACTTTCTTACATCAAGCCTATCAAACACACCTAAGCAATACAGCCATATGGAACTCGAACCCATGAAATGCATGCATACACCCCTCATGCTCTACCACGATCAAACACGTACGAAATCACATACACATAGAAAACTATCGCATGCAAGCATATTAGCTATATCATTTCTCTCCTTTACATGCATATGACAAACATGGATATATATATATAGAAATTGTCCCCCTCCCTATAAAAACAAACCCATGACAGCATGCTTACACATCCCACCGTGATTAACTTATATACAAGCATGCCTATTTAAAAAATAACACACATATACGAGTATAATACACACATACAACCTGTTCATACCACCAACACATGCATATACACCAAAATAAAAGGCAAAGACTAAAGGATTAGGAACATACCACGGCCCGTGTGGACCCAGGAGCGTCCACCTCGGCCTCGTCGGGATCGTCCATCCCGTCGTCATCCTCCTCCTCATCCTCCTCAAACACGGCCTCCTCGGCCTCAACCCCAACACCCACACCGGCCTCAGCGGCCCCAGTGCCCATACCCTCGGCCTCCCCGGCCCCGTCCCTAGCCTCTCCTATCCCCTCCACCCTCCCCACGCCGGAGATAAACTCCGCAAAGGCCCCCATAGCCCTACTCTCCTCCTCCTCAGCCCTGGCCTCTGTGGCCTCCCTATCCAACATCCCGACGAGGGCATCCAACGACGCCCTCACCTCCTCGCTAACTCCCTCGACCCCTACCCCCTCGGTTGCACCCTCAATCGATTCTCCAACCCCCGGAACCACCTCCTCGGCCACCACCGGTCGATCCCCACGCCTCCTCTTGCGTATATAGCCTATCACACTCCCCCTACCTCCGGGACAGCCCCCGAAGGCAAATCCCCGACCTCACCCACGCCAATATCCACCGGCGGCACCTCCGTCATACCCATACCCTCCCCCACGGCCTCGACCTCCGGCCTATCGCTCTCCGATGATGAAGAGCTCGGGCTACGCTCTCCACGAGCCACCCGCGGTCGTTTCCCCTCGAAGCAATCGCCTTCGACCTCGTCATCTCCTCGGTTTGGAAAAGAAAAAGGAGAACCCAAAATAGGGTTTCGAAATCAAGGGAAAGAGAAAGATTGAGGTCGAAATGGAGGAAAGAAAGGCAAAGAAATCAGGGTTTTCGAGTTTGAAACCGAAGGGAAGAAGAGAAGAGGGAAGAGAAACCGTTTTAAAAATATATGGGGAGAGAGAGGGTCTTTTCGGTTATAAGGGACCCAGTCGAGGGGCGGCTACCCGCGAGTAGCCGCCCCATCTCGGGCGGCCCCTCCCAGTTTTTCTCTTTTGCTTAAAAAAACCCCCTTCCAATCTTTTCAGCCCTAAAAATTCAAGGTTCTCCATACCAAACAGCCATGTATTGGTTTATTTCCAGGCATTACTTGATCAAACACGACTCTCCCGAAGTTTTGCAACACATTCAGTACCATTCAGATTCAAATTTCTTCAGTTCTGGTTCTTTTCCAGAGTTCTTATCCCTCGGATGATCCAATTCACCCAAATCAACCTTTTACTTGCTTTCTGTCGGCGATATCCCCTCCTTGCTGAGTTTTCCCAAACACGGGAACGGTAGGCACGAGGAAACTGACGCTGAGCTGCTCCGTGCACGATAGCTAAGAACCCCGACCGCGGGTTGGATCACTCACCATTTACTTTTCCCCGCCTTCCACCTGGATCATCTTCTCGGATAAAAATTCTAAGTCAAGACCTAGCCTCTGACAGCCTAAATCAACTCCCCGAAAAGTACTGTTCGTGTTGGCATAACTTCTTGAAGGTCGGATCGGCCAAAATAGGGGTCTCTTTCCTTATCATCGGTCGAAGTATTTTCTGCTTCGCACAAAGACTCCGTCCGATGAGGGACAATTGTAGATACCCCAATTTTGACCGTCCAGAGAGACATAAATACTTCAAGTAACACACGGAAATCTCCCACAAGTGGACACAAATAAGAGAACCAAACGTTCGGTAAACCGGAAACCCTAAACCTAGCCGTAACCTAAACCTAAACCGGAAACCCTAGAACCTTGACCTAGCCCTAAACCCTAAACCTAGCCGTAACCTAAACCTAAACCGGAAACCCTAGAACCTTGACCTAGCCCTAAACCCTAATCCCAGCCTTGACCTAAACCTAAACCGGAAACCCTAAACCTTGACCTAACCCCAAACCCTAGCCCTAAACCCTAATCCCAGCCTTGACCTAAACCTAACCCCAAACCCTAGCCCTAAACCCTAAACCCTAACCTAAACCTAAACCCTAGCTCAAACCCTAAACCTAAGCCAAACCCTAACCCATACCTAAACCAAAACCAAAACCCTAAAAAAAACCTAAAGTCCCTGGAAAGGGGCGGCTATCCCTAACTAGCCGCCCCTCACTGGGCGGCTAGTTCACACTAGCCGCCCCCCTAACCGCCCCCTGGCCGACTTTGGACCAGTTCCCTGGATGGGACATAAAGCAATATTAAATGCTGATCATTGCGGCGGGTCATGGCCTTTAGCCGCCCTCTCTTGGCCGGATCAAACCAAGTAGCCGACCCAAGCCACCGCTTGTCAGAGATGGGACGTTTGGCAGGTTATGATAGGGGCGGCTACCAGAAAGTAGCCGCCCCATCCCGGGCGGCTAGTTAGCACTAGCCGCCCTTCACCTGTTCTCTTGCAGAAGAACCAGAGCATTAATGAGAGGTCCAATCGAAGCCAACCCACTCCATTACCCTCGGGATATTTCCCTGCCCCTCTTTTACTATAAATAGAGGGGTCCCAAGCCCAAATATAACATCAACAAATCCACAAACAACCATTCCACACCAACATCCCACAATTCACATTCCCTTTTCACACTAGAAATCCCAAGAGAGAAAGAGAGAGAGAGCCCTTTTGTGAGAGAAACACCCATTCCCCACATAAAATACCCTCTCATCTCACCCTCCAAAAGCCCGGGCTAAACCTAGCTTAGCCTCTGCCCAAAAACCAAACCCATTTCCTACCAAACCTCTGCCCAAATCAAACCAGACCTGGGACGGCTAAACCCTAGTAGCCGCCCCTGACCAGACGGCTAGATCCAACTAGCCGCCCCCCTATACACACCCCATACTCACACCCCTTTGTCCCATAACTCCTTTAGTCAAGCCCGGAAGCAGAATAGAATTACCTGTTTTTCACCTCTGTGTACGGTATATCCGTGTCTCAGAGCAGAGACCCCACAAACTCCCCACGTAGGTGATCAAATCCAAACCCTTTCCTGTTTTTAGAAAAAGCAGGTGGCGATCACAAACCCCCCTTGAATCCTCTTGAGCCGCTGTCGGGCGCCTCGACCAGGAACCACACCCTCACCCCTTCCGAGGAGACGATCCGACCGAGCCCGCCAGGGCACGCATCCGATCCGAACCCTCCGAAGAACCCCCACACACGCAAGATTTTCTCGACACCGACAAACGGCTGTTAAGTTGGATCCATAAATAATGGAATTAGATGTTAGGGATCTAAAAATATCTTAAAAAGACCCAGAGACCTAAAAATAATGAAGGATAGGCTGGAGGACCTCTAATTAATTTCTCCAAGAAAAAATAAGGTTAATATTGTTGAATTTAATACTACCTCTTTTTTTTCTCTAGTGATGATTCATTGTTAAGCAATACAAAACAAAGAACTATTAAAATAACAAAAATACACACATGGTAAACAAGCGACACAAAATTTTGCAGTATCACGAATAAAAGTATGAAAATAATTACATACCTAGATATCTAGCGTGATTTTTTTAAATAGAAAAGGTAGATGTCGCATGTTGTCGAGATGATTGTTTCATTTCCCATCTTTCCTTATTAGTTTTTACCATAACCATGAGTGATTTTGGAATTTGTGCAATAATGGGTTTCTTGGTTTTCAATACCATCATCTTTATCCATCGTTATCTAATCCTAGAATATCAACATCTCTAATATGCATCACCTTTCAAACTAAATGGACGCTTACAATCCAGTCACCGTGGCATGAAAAAGTTTACGGTATTACAGTATACAAAACTATTTTACTAAATTCAGAACCCACTGTCACAAGCTAGTAAAAAAGAAAGACTTTGCTGCCATGCAAGCTTGAACTTGAACACAAAAGACAAAAAAAACGTAAAGAAGAGGACTCTGTTTCTTCTGGTCCAGGAATCCCAACCCATCCACAACACTGTTAAGAGCTGTCCCACTATATGACCCAAATTCAAGCAGAGGCGGAACCAGGAATTAAAACAAGGGAGAGTCAGAAATTTAAGAGAATGAGTAAGATAAAAAAGAATCATTATAGATATATGATAAATTAATACGAAATCATATGAAATAAAAACAATTGAAAATGTTTTTTTACTTATTTTTAGGATATAAATATCCGTAATAATCTATAGAAGATCTAGAAAATAATCGTGAAAACTCACTGTTCCCATCGCAAAAAAGTAAAAAAATGAAGCTTAAAAAATCAAAAAAATGAATATGAAGAAAGTAATTGATCACAAAAATATACATGGATATCTTTCACGCTTATATTTTAAAAAGATATTTTAAAAACTTACTTCTAAATATTTTAAGAGACTAAATATAGTAACGATGAAAAATCAAAATAAACAAAAAATAACAAAACATCCAAATCAGTAACTTTTCAACCCTTCAAAATCAAATACTAATATTCATGTGAAAATAAATCTTTTCAAAGTTTTTTTTAAAGGAGACCCATGATTCCAAATCTCAATGGGCGCTAATATACCCAGTTAGTAATATTTTCATTTGTCATGTCTAATGCAGTATTTCGCTTAGTTGAAACATTATATATTCTACTATTTCTGTATGCACTATTATAGGAAACGTAAATAAAATATATACATTTATTTTATATGAACATGTATTTCACTTCTATAAAAAAATTAATTTGAATCATGATAAAAACAAGTATGCAAGTAACATATTTCAACTTCAAACTCACTCATTTCAATTAGGATTTTTGCATATACCGTTAAAAAAAATCTCATTTTATCAAAATTACCCTAGTAAATTACTATTTTTAACAATGCCTCTTAAAATGGTTTAAATTATTCATGAATGTTCTTTTAAAAGATATTCATACAAAATTTTAAAAATTTGTATTGTGCAAAAATACCTTCTATTATACCCATTAACCAAATGCAACATATTTCTAGGCATGGGCCTTGGGGGGGGGGGGGGGACGGGCTTGAGCCCGCCCCTGAATTCAACCACCAAGTGTATCATCCTCAATAATTCTTCAACTTTTTTTTTTGAGAAACATTTTTTCTCTCTTTTAATCTCTTGAATTCCGGATCTCTCAATAAAGAAAGAGTACCTCTACCAATCTGTCAAGAGTTGATTCCATATTTCCTAACTTATCACCACACATTAATAACTAATTAATGCATCTCACATTAATACAAATCATCCGTCAAACCCAACTATGGGACGTGTATAAAACTCAAAAAGATTCATTCATCTTCTACATATGCACATTGTTAGCAGTCGCTAACTGAACCTGTCCAACCTGATCATCTTCTTTAGAATTCTGATTCTCATGCGAAGTCTTTCCAAACAGCGATCCTATGTCCTCCAAGGTCCTCCCCCCTGGTCTCAGGCAAGTAAGTAAAAAAGAACACTCACGCAATCGTCGCGACCCCGGCGAACAAGTAGAAACTCCCACCAATAGTGATCGCCTTATACAACGAAATAAAAGTCATAGAAATAACCCCACTCGTCACCCGGTTCACCGCGACTCCCCATAGTAATAAAGTACTCCGTATTTTTCTGAATATTCGTTAAAGTACTCCGATTAGACATCAAACGTACAAAACGTACAAAACGTGTCGTACCGAACATAATGCATATTAAATTCAATGATATATATTAATGCTTAAATTTTCTAGAAAATAGTCTAATTATCACCGTACTTTTTCGTATTTATCCCGTATGATTTACGAATATACACGTACCGTATCGAGCATGATATTGGCCGAATATTTGCCGTACACGAACTTTGTTACTATGCGACTCCCATGCTCGCTCCCTGCGCCCTCAGCCGCAGAGGAGATATCTCTGAACCATAAACCCAAGTGATCGGCCCGAGCCCGATAGAAAAGAAACAAGCGACCGCCCACATCACCGTCCCTTCTGCGCTCCGATCCACCACCGTCAGACTCGTCCCCAGCACCATCAGCGAAGCGATCATCCCACCCACCGAGCTCAGAAGGAGCGGCGTCCGCCCGACCCGGTCGAGCCAGAACGTCGCGACCAGTATGAACAGGGTTTTTGTGAACCCCACCCCGACTGTCGCACCTAACAGTTTTTGACTTGTTTATTCTTTGAAAATAATTTTTTTTTATTGGCTTACTCGCTTCTATTCTAATCTATTCCGTCCCTATTCCACTATCCAAAAGGGCATAAAATTGTGTGTTTTAACTGTTTATATGACGTCAATCTATGTATTTATTGATCATCATAAAAGAAGTTATTCCACTGTTAAAAGCAACCATCCATGCAACAGACTTTTTTTCTTTGAATACAGAAAATATTCTTCCCGCTATTTGTTTCTTTGTCATACATACTGTCTCCAAAAGTAAGGGCCCATGATATCTCGGACCGACGCCTCGCACCACATCATATGGGATAGACCATGTGGGCTCGCAAGATTTATGCACGCGCCTCTCGTGATAACATATATATTTAACATCACATTTTTTTTAATCCATGATTAAAGATGAATTAATAACATATTTATCTAGTCCAACCTGCATTTGACGCGTTGGTTTAGGACTCCCCCATCATATGGGGGATGTAGGTTCAAATGTTGTCGGAGGCATGAGAATAAAAGGGAGACCGGGCTGTGTGTTTGTAGGCTATGCCCACCGTCTATATATCACCGAGTCCAGGGTATGCACAAAAAATTAAATAACATTTTTCTAAGTCATCACTTATCACATCTTACAAGTCACAATTCTCTCTCTCTCTATTTAAAAGAGCCAAAAAAACAAGGTGGTAACCTTGCATGCGAGGACCAGAGGGGTGTGGTTCAAAGAAGGAAAATGTGGTCCTGCATGCACTATTTAAACTTCAGTGTCTCACCAGTTGAAGTAAGTGGGTTACATTTCTTTCTTCCTTTTTTTTTTTCTGGGTAAGTAGGTTCCATTTCTTGAAATGTAGACATAGGATCTGAATTACATAAGAAAAAACAAAAGCATAAAAACCAGAGATCTACGTGGTTTTGTTAGAATTTTTTTTGGGGGTGGTTATTACCACCCTATGAGATATTCACCCCACCCCAATTAATTAACCCACTACTCCAAAATATGATGAAAACCTACCCCACCCCTATATATATTACACACTTGAGGATTGCAATCCCACCCAGCACAGATTTTGCATCTCCTTCTTTTCCCTCTCTCTCCTTCCGTCCCCATTCTCTCCCGTCGGCGACCAACACCATTATTGACTCATTTTCAACGGCTGTCTCCGCCTCCTCCCATGTCACCTCACATGGGGTTTCTCTCCCTATCCCGACTTTCGTGTTTCACTGGTTCCTCTCCATTATCAAAGAAGAGGGTTAGAATGCCATCCCCTTCTCTCTTTTTTTTCTTCTCTTCATGTTATGTTCATTGTTTAGGTCACATACGTGTTACATTTGTTTGTATAAATTTTGTACAAGAAACCCTAGATTTTTTTTGTTTTTTTTTCAAACATAACCTTATTTTTAGGTTTGTTGGTGAAATGGTTATTGAAAATGGTTTGTTGTTGAGGACCCACAAGAAGCAGAAGCAGTAGTAGAAGATGTAGAAGAAGATTTGAAGATCAATGAGGTCAGCTTGAAAAGTTTTTTTTAACAGCAAATTTAACCCTAGTTTTATGAATGATATTTTTACATTTTTTATGTTCAAATTGGTACATAAGTTGGTTATGGGTAATGTTTAATTGGTGAAAATATTTATTAAATTAAAACACTTAGTTGATTGAGTCAGATCTATAGTATTTATTCATTGAAAATTGTTGGTACATTATATATATCTAATCCACGAATGCGTTCATTGAGAATGATTGTTTGATTGAGAATGGCTTGTAACTTTGGTCAGATGAGATTGATGGCAAACCTTTTTTTTGTTATTGTTTTTTAAGGAAGTATGAAAGATTTTTTTTGTTATGTTGCTTATTAGTTATTACAATGAATTAAAATATGATTTGTTCCACTTGTGTCAATCAAATAATTTGCATTTTGATTATGATAATCTATGATAATGAATGAAAAGACATGTTTATTGGATGTTGTTGATTGAATGAGAACAATAGGTGATTGATTTTTTATTGTTACATTGGTTGACTTAATGAGAAGCAATACATAATTGTTATCTGATTGTTAGATTAGTTTATTGTTTATACATTACTTATTAAATTGATTGAATTATAATTTGCATAGCTGTTTTGTGCAGCATGGCTCCAAAACAATGGGTTGCATAATGGGATACCTCTACTCGAAGCACCCATTGCTCAGCGAAGGTCCAAGCAATGTCATAATCGACTACGTACAATGATAACGCATTTATGTGATTCATGTATTTTGTATATATTTCATGAATGGCTATCACATGTTGACCATATTTTGTATGGGTTTTTGGAGATGTTTCGAATAATGTTTTGGATGGATTATGTATGGGTTTTTAATGATATGATGTGTTTAGACAATGGATGAATTTTAAGGAAAAATTTAAAATGGCAACTGAATTGCTACCATAGCTCCTTAAGTTGAAATGTTGAATGCAAGGGATATGCACCCTTTGTTTAATGTATTTGTAATACACTGAATGACTAGGTTGAACGCAGAGAGGTATTGTTGAGGATTGAATCAGTGCATAGATGCTCTGCACAGAATGACCTTGACACTGTCGACCATGTCTTAGATTGTCGACATCCAATCTGTCGAATCAAGCAGAAGACATGCCATTAAATTAGTCGACACAAGCAGAGTCGACCAATTATTACTGCATCGACATTGTATTTGTCGATGGAGTCCATATGAAGTTCATTTTCCTATTGAGTTTGGTTTGACACACCAGTTGTCGACCATCCATGAAAACCATGACCGTTGTGTTGTTGAACAATGTGATAGGAAGTCCCAAATTTGCATCGACAGATATATTGTCGAGCGCATTCAGAAACAATCGACAACAAACATGTCGATGCTTACAGAAACCTTGAGACAAAGAATCCTGGGTCGATATCGACAAACCTATTGTCGACCACACTTTGATTCACCGCCAAGATCTGTGTCGAACTGTTTGAGGTGGGGTGGGGTTTTGTTTGTCAATTGTTTTTGGGGGTGGGGAATGATCAGGGTGGGTTTGGTTAATATGGGGTGGGTTGTGTTGGGTGGGTTTGGTTAGTTTTAAAAATTCAAAAATCAATATTTAATAGTTTAATGTGTGGTGGGGTGAATATCTCATAGGGTGGTAATAACTGCCCCCTTTTTTTGTCTACAGTTATTATTTAATAAGAGATTGGTGGCTACAAATACCTATAACCATTCAGCAAGATTTATGCCTACTTATGTGAGATCAGTGGTGAAGCCATGAATTTTATAAGGGAGTCTTATGTGATTTATGTAAATATTTTCTAGAGTTTATTTCATTATATTTTTTTTTCTTAATTTCAATATCCCAAGGTGATAATGCACAAATTAACATAAATGAACCTTCACTCACAATCTTTTTCTTTTTATAAGTGCAAAAATATCATGTAAAACTTCGTAAAATTTTAAAATTGAAATAGTTAAAAGACTCGATGATAGATCCAATTCACTAGAAACAATATGTGGTAGTATAAATCTAATTCAATAAAGAAGACTCGAATATCTAAAACTATATTTATGTGTCTAACCCATTTGAAACAGTTTGGGAAAAAGTAAACAAAAGAGAGAACCCTAAATTCAAATCCTCATCAAATGAGGACCCTAACACCTAACTCAGTTGGATTGGGATCCTACATACATATTTTTTGGGTTGTGGGGGACTCTAATTGTCAATGAAAAGTGTTACGGGGATTTTACAAATTTTCATTTTTTAAAGCTAAACATATGCATGTAAATCCATAATGATCTCAAACACAAAAGAAAAAAAGAGAAAAAAAAGAAAAGAAAGAAAGACAAATTATGTAGGCTCCGCCACTGTGTGAAATATATTTCGTTAATTTTTTTATATTTACTGAAAACGAATCCGTTCAATTTTAACGGTATAGAATTTTCATCAAATTATATATACCATTGAATTAGATTTATTTTAAAAAAATTAAAACATTTAATTATCTTCCAATTGGTTTTCCCATCTTCTTGAAAAGTCTTCCATCAAAAAGCAAGATGGAGTGATCCTTAGGAGACGCCAAAACAAATCAAACTGTTGTGTACTTTTTTTGTCTGATCTTTGTGGGGCTAATGAAATGTGGACACACGTATGGTATGGGAGAGGAGAAGAATCAAAATTAAATACCAGATTTTCCAAGCACGTGAGCCGACATTTGACCGTCAATTGAGGGTCTCACTTTGAAAATTGGGGGAGACCTATTTATTGTATTATTTTGGGCCCTTATCTTAACACAGTTTCAGGCCTAGGATGCCTCCAGCAATGAATTAAGGTTATGTTTTCAATTAGTGGGGTACCCAATTGAATTTAATTGCTGATGAATTGTGGGATTGGTTATAGTTGTGTGTGTCAAAACCTAACTGTTATTCTTGCTCTTTCGGTTATCAAGTTATATATGTGGCAAACTTTCTCTGGCTGATGCTCGGTCTCATGTTGATTTCTCAAAGGGAAAAATCCATATAACCCCCTTGTAAACTATCTAATCTATATAACCTCTTGATTTTTTCTAAAGTCTATATAACCCTCTGAAAAAATCTATATAAATCCAAATAGATCTGTGAATTAAATTTTCGTTGACGGATGATAAATATTTTATTTAGTTAACTTTGACTGAAAATACAGTATACCAAAAATTAAAATCATCTGCAATGTGTGAAAAATGTAAAAACGGGTAAAAGTGTCATTTACATAACATCTTTAACAAATTATAGGAGGATTTTGGAATACTGTGTTTTCAGTCAAGGTTAACCAAACAAAATATTTGTAGAATATTCATCATCTATTAACATAAGTTTAAATCAGTGGGTTATTTGGATTTATATATGTGTTTTAGATTTAAATTTTCCCTTTAACAAATAGTATATTTTTTTTGGGCATAGACTAAATAAGTTATATCCGGTTTTTTCATCTATTAGGACATTATTATTATATTTTTTTACGCTGCATTTAACATGTGTTTTTCATATATAATTAAGTCTATTCCTTTCTTTTTTCACATTCTTGTTTGCGAAACAAATGATTGATGAAGAATTGCCTTTGAATATTTGATCATAGTACACAATTTTCTAATTCCAGTTATGTGGAATAGTGGAATATATGAAAGGACCATTATTGTGTTTTTTTTTTCTTTATCTTTCATTGGATGATGTTGAAAGAGGACTCCAACCAATATGCAAACATTGTCAACAGACTGACAACATACATTGGAAAGTAGTGATAATTTCAATGAGATGAAGAGGTGGAGTAACACACAATTAACATATATAATATCTAGGTGAAGCTGGGGTGACTCTTCTGGGCTAATGGGAGAGGCACTATACCTTGGTCAGCTTTCCGGCTTCTCCGACAATTGAGTTCTCTTCTCTCTAATGTGGAAAGCTGGAAATCCTTCCATGTCTACCGAGAAGGAAATACTGTAGCGGACTACCTTGCATCAGCTCAATCTGAAGTTGGGGTGACTCTTCTGCATCCCACGTCCTTTAGTGAGGATTTCAAAAACCTCCTCCTTCATGACAAAACAGGGAAATTATATCCTAGACAATGCTAAAGCCTTTCACTATTCCCTCAACTAATGTAACCAAAGGATAGTCCAGGCAACTTTCTCAGCCTGGCTCTCTTGCTTCTTCTATGTAATTTTGTACATTTTCTCTATTTCAATACAAAGTTCTTAAAAAAAAAAAAAAAAAAAAAAATCTAGGTGAAGCCTGTATTTAGAGAGTCTAATTGTTTCTATATATTACGATGGGTATAATCTTTACAATAGGGGGACTTGGTATTCATTAACTAGGGGTCTTGTCTTCCTTGAGAGGATGTCCTGATTAGGCATACATGACCGATAAGGTTTCATAAAAACCAATGTTTGAAAAAACCTTTTGTGTCATCAAAATAAAATGGAAAATGTTACGCTCCGTCTTTTTTATAGTCTAAAATATACATCATACATCATACATTTTTTATTTTTTTTAAATCATATATCTTATCTAATGAGGTATGCATATTACTCAAACAATTGAATTATAACATTTATAAAAAATGCAATTATTTTATAATGAAAGTATATACCTCGAGATAGTGAATGAAGGGGGCTAACAATGTATAATGATTGTATTTAAAATTATAAAAAACACTGAATTCAACAAAACTAAAAAAAAGTGTATTTAACAGCTTTATGAGCTGTTCTCTTGAGCCTACTATGTCTGTGAGGGACTAAGAGCAACTCCAACGGGTCACCATATCTTCATTTTGGAGAACATTTTCGCTCCAACGGTTCGACAAAAACGGTCTATATTTTAGAGGCCACTAAATGAGCCTCCATATTTGGAGGCTCACTGTTTGAGCCACCAAATATGGAGGTTTGTTATTATTATTATTATTATTTTTTAATAATGTTTGATAACTTTTATAATATAAATTTAATTTTCATAAAATTGATACTATTGGATAGATATCATTAATACGATTCAAATGAGTCTAATATTGAATATATTTAACATATGTTTAAAAATGTTATATATTTAATAATATTTTTTATTTTTTTACATTAATATTATAATATTATTTTAATCAGATACGAATACAAGTTTTTCGGATACATATATTTTTATAAGATACGAATACAGGTTTTTTGGATACATATATTTCATCCAGATACGAATACAGGTTTTTCAGGTACAAAAATCAGTTTGGAATAACTGATAAGTTTATTGGTCACTTGGTCCAGACCTAATAATATTAACTTTTACCGATTTTAAATTTCACAAATAAACATCAATTATGTATACTACATCAAAAAAATAAAAGATATTATAAATTAAAGTTCTATAAAAAATAATATAAAAAAATAAAATAGAGATTGTGGTTGGAGTTGATGAATGAATAGTAAGACTCTAAACTTACTTTTTCATTTTCTTAATATATTTTGAGACTCCATTGGAGATGCTCAATAATTACAATGAGTATTTATCTGTTGTTATTTATATCAAAGAATTAAAATATGTTTTCATTTTTTTTTTCTTGAATAATGGCAAGCATCTTACCTCAATATTATTAAAGGAATGGCCATGCTTTCATATCATTTTGAAAAGGAAAAAATATTCTCTTGCTTAGACGCTGTCATTGAGATACACCAAAAAAGTCTTGCACACTTATATTTTGGAATGCTATAGATCATTTTTCATATCTTATTTTTAATTATTCTATGCTAAAGAAAACTACAAAACAAAAGGACAAAAAAAACCTCCCTCCAAATCCATCTAAATCTTTATATTGCGAATGTCAACATCGATCACATATAAACAAATTAATATTTCAAACATAACATAATCCAAATCTTGAATAGGATGAAATATTCTCTCTAGCAAGTAATGTCCAAGAAAAGGTTGCTTTCTCAAAAACGGTTGGTCGTTATTCATCTACAACAATTCAAACCAAGAAAAACTAAGGAAACCCAATCAAGAAACAGAGAGAAACAACGAAACACCCTCTCTCTCGATCATGCACTTTAGATTTCTTTCAGTTTTTGGCCTCCCTCTCATTGCATAAGCCATTTCTCATTCTTTTGTTCTTTCAAGAAAAAAAAGGCAGAAGCAGATTGGGCCGAGCTTCCTTATGACATCTTGGAATTGATCACAATGCGGCTGCCATTTCTCTCTGATCACATCCGCTTTGGTGCCGTCTGCAAGTGGTGGGGATTTGTCGACAATGCCAAACCCCGACCCCTCAATCTTGAGTTCCCATGGCTCGTTCTGTTTCGCAAAACAACCCTCCATAACAACAGTGACTGTGCTCTCTACAGTCCACTTGAAGGCCACTTGCACTGCATCGACCTCCCCAATCGATGTCAAAGATGTCTTGGATCCTCAAATGGCTGGCTTGCATTGGTGGATAATGATAGTCTCTCCTTCCATCTCTTCAATCCCCTCTCAGGGGAAGTGGTCGACCACCTCCCTAACCTTTTGTGCATAGAAAATCTAGAGTCAGAGGACTGTTAGACTTTATCACTATGCAGAATTTTAAGGATACAATTTTGATGCATAAAAACATAGTGAATTTGTCCAAAAAAAAAATTACATAAAATATTACTAACATTGTTCCATGATACCAAGGTGAATGATGTGCCAAAAGGACTCAAAATTTAACCTTCTTTGGTTGAGATCTTCAAGTCACTACTCTCACCTAGCTTAATGGGTAGCAAATGTGGAGTAAGGATTTTTTACACAAGGTGTGAATGTGTAAGTATGAGAGTATGACTTGAGACCTCACCCTTATATAGACATCTTCATCATCCTTTGGTCTTCCCATCAAAGACCATTATGATTTGCATAACTCATTTCATTAATCCATGAGTTATTAATGGAATTAATATTCTCATTATTTCCATTAACCCATAACTTACATGAGTTTCCAATGCCTTTAGTGTTTCCATAACCCATTCTCCATTAATCCATAAGTTACTAATAACCCTTGGCTAACTCACTCAAATGACCTTTGGTTTTGTATAATTCATAACCACCAAAGGCATTGAATTTTCTCATTATTTCATTGAACATTATAATGGAGTTTTCTACATGAATGAATGTTGAAACATCTCAAAATGCAACGGATGTTTTATTTGTCTACAAAACCTTTTTGGATGCCATAAATTAATTGGTTTACCTTCCAATTATTCTCATAAATATTTTTCTTATGGAGTAATATCTAGTAGCTAATTAAATATAAACATGTAAAGGCCACACAATATACAAAATGTTAACAATCTCCCATTGGGCCTGACATGGTTATATTTGTACTAGATTCTAAATTGGCCATATAAACTCCTAAAGAAAATTGCATCCCTCACACTTAAATTATGTCCCATAAAATCACTAAGCTGTAAAGATACTTAATATCGATATGCTTCAATCCTCCAGATATTTTGTTATTCTTGGAGAAACGAATAGCAGCATCATTATCGCAGTATATTCTCAGGGGTTTCATAATTGAATCAACAACGTGCAACCCTTAGACAAAATTTCTTAATCATATTACATGACATGTGGCTTCATAACAGGCTACAAATTCAGCCTCCATGGTAGAAGAAGCCGTGAGAGTTTGCTTATGACTCCTCCATGAAATATGTCATTCAGCTAACATGAAAAGATAACCAAATGTGGACTTTCTAGTATCTTTACAGCTAGCATAATCAGAATCAAAATAACTAATGACTTTAAGATTATCTGTTCTTCTATATGTAAGCATGTAGTCCTTAGTGCCTTGCAAGTAACACAATACTTTCTTCACTGCTTTCCAATGTTCAATACCTGGATTACTTTGGTATCGACCAAGCAAACCCACTACATAAGCTATGTCAGGACGAGTGCATACTTGAGGATACATAATACTTTCTACTGCATAAGCATATGGAATGTTTATCATTTATTCCACTTGAAAATTATTTTTGAGATACTGTTGTTCACAAAATATGTCACCTTTAACAACAGGGGCAACACTGCTTGAACAATTTTTCATGTTGAATCTCTTAAGAACCTTTTCAATATAAGCCTTTTGGGATAATCCTAACAACCCATGAGACCTCTCTTGGTGAATCTCAATGCCAATCACGAATGACGCTTCACAAATATCCTTCATATCAAAATTCCTAGACAGGAATTGTTTGGTCTCATGAATCATTCATATATTATTACTTGCTAGCAATAAGTCATCAACATACAATACAATAATACAAATTTTACTCCCACTGACTTTAAGATATATGCATTGATCCACTAAATTCTCTTTGAAATCAAAATCAATGAGAACTTCATAAAATTTAAAATACTATTGTCTAGAAGCTTGCTTTAAACCATATATGGACTTCTTAAGCCTACATACCATTTTTTCATTGCCTTTATCTTGAAAACCTTCAGGTTGGTTCATATAAACCTTTTCATGCAAGTCACCATTTAAAAATGCAGTTTTAACGTCCATTTGATGCAGCTCCAAATCATAATGACTATTCTAAGAGAATCCTTTTTAGAAACATGAGAAATGTTTTTTTGTAATCTATCCCTTCCTTTTTAGTGTATTCTTTTGCAACTAATCTGACTTTGTATCTTTCGATATTACCCTTGGAATCACGTTTAGTTTTAAAAATCCATTTGCAACTAACAGTTTTGATTCCTTTGGGCAAATCTACAAGACCCAAACCTTATTGTCTTTCATAGATTTCAACTCTCCCTTCATGGCATTTAACCATTGAGTTGAATTATGACTCTTTATGGCTTGATCATAAGAAATTGGATCATTTTTTAAGCCATCATAATCACACTCATTAAGATAAACTTTATAGTCATTTGATATAGCAGGTCTTTTCTCACTTTGTGATCTACATGAAGTTAATTCTACAATTGGGATATGCTCAACTTCATTATGTGTAGCCTCTTGATTCCCACCATTTTTCATTATTGGTGTGGATACCTCTTTTTCTTGAATAACCGATAAATTATGGTTATTTGTTGAGGTATTATTTTTAGGCTCAATACTCCCACTAAAATCCTCATTTTCTAAAAACACAGCATTTTTAGTTTCAATAATTCTAGTACTATGAGTAGGACAATAAAATTGAAAACATTTTGATCTTTCAGGATAACCAATGAAATAACAACTTATAGTCCTAGAATCCAACTTCTTTATTTGTGGGTTGAAAATTTTAGCTTCAACTGGACACCCCCATACACGTAAATAATTCAAATTCGGTTTCCTACCAACCCATAATTCATAAGGAGTTTTGGGTACTGCCTTACTAGGAATACGATTAAGAATGTGTATAGCAGTTTTCAAAGCTTCACCCCACAACAATTTAGGCAAGGTTGTTTTACTCATCATATTTCTCACCATATCCATTAGAGTACAATTTCGTCGCTCAGCTACACCATTCTGCTCGGGTGTACCAGGCATTGTGTAGTTTGCGACAATTCCATTCTCTCGTAAAAATATGAAAAAAATACTTGCATTTTGATCCGATTCAGTGAACCTTCCATAATATTCACCACCTCTATCGGACCTTACACTTTTAATCTGTTTACTAAAATGATTTTCAACTTAAGCTTTATAGATTTTGAAAACATCAAGTGTTTCAAATTTTTCAGGAATAAGATACACATTAGAATACCTCAAAAAATCATCAATAAAACTAATAAAATATTTATGCCCACTAATGGTTAAAGTTGGATAGGATCAGTGTGAATGCATTCTAACAATTCAGTGACCCTAGATGCACCTTTTTTTTTCTTAATCTTTGTATATTTTCCTTTGATATATTCAATGTAAGTGTTAAAATTAGAAAAATCAAATGAATTTAAAATTTCATCTTTAAAGACATTCCATCCTTTCTCTTGATATGTGACCTAGTCTTTTATGCCACAACAAGGATTAATTTTCATTCACTCGATTTCTTTTCTTATAAATTACATTATTCACATGAAAAGATAAAAGAGACTGTGCATAATTGTAATCTAAATTCAATGAATAAATATTACCATGTAAAATATCAGAGCCAACCAAATGGAAATTAAAGAACAAAGATACTTTATTATTTCCAAATCTTAATTCATAACCATAAGAATCAAGTTTTGGAAGTGAAATAAAATTTCTAGTAAATACAGGAACATAAACTGTATCTACTAAGTCCATAATAAAACAGTACCTAAAACCAAACGTAGAGTGCCAATGGCCTCAACATTTACTTCTATTCCATTTCCCAAAGTGATGGTTCGCTCTCCTTTATTTAGTCTCTTGCTTGTAAGGTATCCCTGCATGGAATTCATTATGTGAATACCTGTACCAGTATTAATCCACCAAGTATTTGGTGGAACATTAACCAAATAGGATTCATAAGATACAAAGCATTGGGTTTTACCTTTATTTTCTAACCAAATCTTAAAACCAGCACAATCTTTTTGCAAATGACTTTTCTTATGACAAAAGTGACATTGTATCTTATTCTTATCATTTTGTCCATTGGAAGAATTTTCATTATTTTTCATAATGGTTGTCCTACTCAAAGTTTCAGTACTAGATAAATAACTAGTAATAACAGTAGGATTCATTGCTGCAAAATAATAAATTATTTTTCCATGTAATAAATTCAACACCACACATTAAACAATCTAACTAAAATACATAATTAATTAGATTTTTCTTAATCTCAATTTCTTATAATTCTTTCAT